>PVKA01004383.1:0-99623 GCA_004027165.1 Ctenomys sociabilis
AAAAAAAAAAAAAAAAAAAAAAAAAAAAAAAAAAAAAAAAAAAAAAAAAAAAAAAAAAAAAAAAAAAAAAAAAAAAAAGAAAGTATGCAACAGACTGAATGAAGGAGAAGAGAGAGTTTCAGATCTGGAAGACAGAATTGAAGCTAGTGATCATGAAAAGAAAGATATTTTTAAAATGGCAAGAGACCATGAAAAGTAAATCCAGCTATAGCATGAGGCAAAGAATAGCATAAGATTGATTGGGGTCCATGAGAAAGCTGGAGATAGCACAAATGCCAAAAAAACTCATCACAGAAATAATGACAGAAAACTTCTCAAACATGGATAAAGAATGACATATATATATATATATATATATATATATATATATATATATATATATGGCATATAGAACTTCAAATAGTCATGATCAAAATAAAACTACACCAAGACATATAGTAATCAAAATTCCAGAAATCCAACACAAAAAAAGAATATTAAAACCTCTGAGAGAGGCAGACTACTCAACATAAACCCTCAAGTCATGAAGATCTTGGAGTGAAATGCTTCAAATCCTGAAAGAAAACAACATCCAACCCAGATTGATGTACCCTGCAAAACTATCTTTCAAAATTAATGGAGAAATAAGATACTTCCATGGCAAAGAACAACTCACATGATGTATGATCACCAAATCACTGCAAATGACCTCAATTCACAAATTAAAAGAAACAGACTTGTAGAGTGCATCAAGAAACAAGATCCAACTATGTGCTGTATACAAGAAACACATTTAATGCAAAAATAAATTCATAAACTGAAAATCAAAGATGGAAAACAATCTTCCAAGCAACAGGCACCCAGAAAAAATCAGGGGTAGCTATTCTGTTTCAGACAATGTGAACTTCAAACCAACAATGATTATAAAATGTAAGGAAGGTCACTACATATTTGTTAGGGGAAAACTTCAAGAGGCAAAGGTAACAAACATAAATATACATGCACAAATATGGGAACACCTAACTATATAAAATAATTATAAATAGATATAAAATCAAATAATTAGTATCACAATTATAACTGGAGACCTCAATACCCCATTGTCACAAAGAGATAGATCAACTAAACAAAAAAATCAGTAAGATATATCAGAATTGAACCAAACCTATGAACAAATGAACTTAAGTGTTTTCAGACTGTTATATGCAACACCATCAGAATACACATTCTTCTCATGTGCATGTGGACTGTTCTCTAAAATGGACTATCTGCTATCCCACAGAACATGCTTAAGTACAAACAAAGGAATTGAAATGATCCCATGCATATTATCTTACCACAATGAAATGAAATTTGAAATTAATGACAAAAGAAACTGCAAAAGTTCCATAAGCACGTGGAGACTAAGTAATATTCTCATAAACAACCAGATGAAATAAAGGAAAAAATTAAACAATATCTATAGCTGGGCATGGTGGCGCAGGCCTGTAATCCCAGCACTTGGGAGGCTAAGGCAGGAGGATTGTTGTGAGTTCGAGACCAGCCTGAGCTACAAAGTGAGTTTAAGGCCAGCCTGAACTGCATAGTGAGACCCTGTCTCAAAAAAACAAACAAAAAAAAAATCTACAATTAAATGAGAATGCATAAATACCAGATCTTATGGGATACGATGAAAGGAGTCCTAAGAGGGAAATTTGTAGTGGTGAATTCTCCCATCAGGAAAATGGAGCAAACACAGATAAACAGCCTAATGTTAAACCTCAAGCTTCTAGAAAAAGAAGAGCTAGACAAACCCAAAGCCCAGAAAAGGGAGGAAATTATAAAATCATAGCAAAAATTAATGAAAGGGGGACCACAAAACAGTACAAAAATTAATGAAGAGTTGGTTCTTTAAAAAAATAAAATTGATAAAGCTTTAGCCAACCTAATCAAAAAAGGAAAGAAAAGACAAAAATTCATGTATTGTGGAATGCTTAGAGTGAAGTCACCACAGATTCTGTGGAAATTCAGAAGATCAATACCTACTTTGAAAATATTTACTCCCATAGGATAGAAGACACAGAAGAAATGGCCAGATTCCTACATACATGTGAATTACCAAAGTTGAATCAAGAATATATAAAATTTCTGAATAACCAAATATCAATGATTAAAATTGAAAATGTAATAAAAAACCTACCAACAAAGAAAAGGCCCAGTCCTGATGGATTTACTGTTAAAGTTTATAGCAAATTTAGAGAAGATTTAATGCCAATACTCTTAAAACGCTAATGAAATTGGAAGGGAAGCAATATCCACTAACTCATTCCTGGAGGTAAGTATTACTCTAATAACAAAATCAGAGAAAGACCCAAGCAAAAAAGAGGCTTACCGGCCAATCCCTCTAATGAACATGGATACAAAATTCCTCAATAAGATACTAGTAAACAGAATTCAACCCATCTTCAAGAAGATTGTACACCATGATCAAACAGGATTCATGTCAGAAATGAAGGCATGTTTCAACATACGCAAGTAGCAAATGTAATAAACCACATCAACAGCCTAAGACAAAAAAAAGACAGGATCATCTCAATAGATGCAGAAAAATCTTCTGATAAAGTCCAGCCCTCAATCATGATTTTTTTTTTAAAAAAAAAACCTATATCAAATGGAAGAGATAGACTTGATCTCAATGATAGAAGCCATATATGACAAACATCATACTAAATAGACAAAAACTGAAAGCTTCCAATCTAAAATCAGAAACAAGACCAGAATGTTCACTAGCACCACTCCTATTCAATGAAGCTCTGGAAACATTAGACAGAACAATTAGACAAGAGAGATAAATAAAAGGAATAACAACAGGAAAGAAAAAAGTTGCACTGTCATTATTTACAGGTGACATGATATTGTACATAGAAGAGCACAAAAACTCCACCAAAGGACTTATATTTAATAATCAAATTCAGTTGTGTGGCTGGACACAATGTCAGTATTCAAAAATCAGTAGTATTCTTATACACAGATAACAATTGAGAGAGAAATTAGGGAAATCATACCCTTACACAATAGCATCCAAAAAACTGAAATACTTAGTAATCAATCTAACAAAGGAAATAAAGGATTTATATATTGAAAACTACTGTGAAAAAAGAGATTGAAGAAGATATCAGAAAGTTTGTTCTCTAGCAAATCCCTTGCTTATGGACAGGAAGAACCAACATAGTGAAAATGATAATATTCCCAGAATTGTTACACAGACTTAATGCAATCCCAGCCAAATATTAACATACTTCACAGAACTACCAAAATTCATTTGAAAGCATAAGAGACCTGGAATTGCAAAGGCAATCCTGGGCAACAAAGGCAAGGCAAGGGGCATCACAATCCCTGATCTGAAACTGTAATACAAAGTTACTGCAATAAAATCAGCATGGTACCATAAAAAAAAGACTGAGATCTGAGGACCAGTGGAACGGAGTAGAAGCTGCAAACACAGCTACAAACACAGCTAACTACCTTATCTTTGACAAAGGGGCTAAAGATTCTTACTAGACTCTTTAATAAATGGTATAAGAAAAACTGGCTCCCTACATGCTGAAAACTAAACCTAGACCCAAGTTTATTCACATGCACCAAATTAAAGTCAAAATGGATCAAAGATCTAATTATAGAAACAGAAACACTAACCTTACTGGAGGGGAAAGTAGGTGGAAATCTTGAAGACAGAGGGGTAGGTAAAGACTTAATGAACAAAACCCAAGCCACACAGGAAACATTTCAAATAATCAATAGCTGGAAACTCATATAACTAACAAGCATTTGCACATTAAAAAATCACCAACAGAGTGAAAAGACAACCCACAGAGTGGGAAAAGTATTTAACTAACTGTCCCTCAGCAAAGGACTCATATGTAGGACATGCAAAGAATTGAAAAAATCAGACACCCTAACATGGAAAGACCCATTCCAAAATGGACATCTGAGACAAACACACACTTCTCAGATGAAGAAATATAAATAGGAAAAAAATATGGAAAAATGTTCAATATCATTGATCATTTGAGAAACATAAAGTAAAACAACAATGAGAGTCCATCTCACCCCAGTAAGAATGAAAAATTAAGAAATCAACAGACAGCAAATGCTGGCAGGGTTGTGGAGAAAATGAAACCCTTCTCCACAGTTGGTAGGAGTGTAGGCAGGTGCAATCACTTTGGAAATCAGTGTAGAGATCCCTAAAAAACTAAGATTAGAGGTCTCGTTCAACCCAGCCATTACCCTTCTATATATTTTCCCAGAAGAATTGGGCACATCATACCATGGATACAACTGAAAAACATACTCATAATTGAAATGTCTTGCATGTGTAAACATTGTGTTGTGTCCCTAGTGTAAATAGCTGAAGGAGTAAATAGGCCCAAAATGTACAATAGATGTTGCGAAATTAGAATGAACTGCTCAAAAGTGGAGAGAAACTGGAATGGGGCAAAGGAGAAAAGAAGAACGGGAAAAGAAAAGAAAAGAAAAGAAAAACCTATATATATATGTATCAGTTAAAATAGTTATACTACTAATTGCTATTAGTTCATTGAAAAAGTTTTATGCATATATTTCTGAATAAGTTCTCATATGAGCAACTACTTTGAAGATAACAATATACAATGTACTATTGTTTCTCTCCCATAATCTTATTTTAAAGTTTTATATGGGGTCGGCCAAGTAGTGTAGTAGATTAAAGTGCCCGCAAGCTGGCGCAGGGGTGGAGGGCTGGATCCCCGGGCCTGCCGTGCTGGCCCTGCCCCTGGAGTGCACAGAGACAGCAAGCAAGACTGAGTGCGGTGGCATGCGCCTGTAATCCCAGCATGTGGGAGGCTGTAAACAGGCGGACCCCACTAGTCCGATCTAGTAGTGAAACTCTGAACATCCTGTATTCCCTTTCTAAAGTACAGAAAAAAAAATAAAATAAAGTTTTATATGATTTTTTTTTTTTTTTTGGTGGAACTGGGGATTGAACTCAGGCCCTTGCACTTGCCAGGGAAGCACTTAATCCACTGAGCCATCTCCCCAGCCCTATATGATTTATTTTTTGTTTATTTTTCTTTTCTTTAACATAAAACATTAAATTTTAAATTAAAAGAAGCCACATACTCTGCATCAGGACAATAGAAAATTAGCAGTACCTCACCTATCATAAGTTCAGAAGTGGAAAAGTAAACCTTTCATGCAAGAGGAGAGCCCCAGGGGATCCTACTGGAGAAGAGCTGTCTGGGGAATTGGTTCCTTGGGATTTTATTCATGGCACTACATTTCCTAGACACTCTGCAGACGTTATTCATGGAGACCTGGCTATTCAAGCCAAGGGCATACCTTGGCATCATACATATGGTGCTGGTTTTAAAGGCATGAAGAATGTAAGATTGTCAGAGAGGCTTCGACCCAGATTTCAAAAGTCCTAGGTGGTTAGGCAGTGTGCTCTGAAGGAGGCAGGCAGAGTGTACTGGTGAGAGAGGAAGCTAAAGGCGCTTTAGAGTGGAGGTGCCGAGAAGCTGAAGAAGCCAGCAACATGAAGTGTCTGAGAAAAACAGCAGACAGTGATCAGAGCCAAGCCAAGCAAGGCCATGACGGCCACAATCAGCAGTGCACAGGGACAGGGCCACCCAGCTGATGGGAGCTCACAATGCATAACCCCCTGCCCTGGCACTGGCCATAAACTACAGGATTTCATATTTTCCTGTGCACGTCTCAGTCTCTTTGGTTTCCTTCATTTATCCTTACACATTATATGTTGGAAGGGTTTAACTTTTTTTTTTTTTTTTAATGAGGATTCACAGATAAGAGTTCGCTTTTTATCTCAGAGGAGACTTTGGACATATTTTTTCAGCAATGCTGAAATTTGTTTAAAATTCAGTGACTTGGAGATCAACTAAATGCAGTTTGCTTGATGAGAAGCACACGGGTCTTTTGGGGGCCAGGCGCCCTTAGAAGGTACGGTGTGGGTCGGAATGCCCCTCGCAGTTCTCATCTGCTCAGAGGTGGGACGCTCGGAAAGCCAGTGCACTGTGCGGATGCTACAGCGGACTCATGAGGAGCGGCAGAAAAGAAGGGCCACCACGACCTAGAAGGGTATACGAACCTCTCTGCTTGCCTTTCCCTGCTTCCAGCTGCCCGGATGCCAGCAGTTCTTCCTCCACTAGTCCCCTGTCCTATGCCATGTCTGCTCCGGAGCCAGCTGGCAATGCACTGAATCCTCTGAAAACTGTGAGGCAAAATAAACTTCTCCTCTAAGTTGTAGGTGTTGGGTACTGTGTGGCAGTGATGAGAAGAGTGACCAAGGCACTAGCCTATGGCAATGAGCTGGGGACACTCGTGATTGTCTTAGTATCGTCTCCCTACACCTCTGCAAAGGACACAGTTTTGCCCTGGTCCTGTGTCATGAGCACGTGGGAGGGAATTCAGTTTACACGAGGTCAGAAATGTGAAGCCCTCATGAGGGTTTCACGCTGTTAGGAGGAGGGGCTGCAGTGAGGTTGTGCTCCTCCTTTCTCTCCACCAGGTGAGGACACAGCAGCAGTGAGGTAACCATCCACAGGCCGGCAAGAGGGCCCTCCGCAGGGCCTAGCCGTGCTCACACCTTCATCTAGGACTGCAAACTTCCGGAATGGAGAAAAAAATAAATCTCCGTTGTTTAAACTACTCAGTATGTGGCCTCTTGTTGGTGTAGACTGAGCTAACTAAATAACCTCCAGAATAAATAGTAAGAGTATTTGAAAAAAATTTTTTCCATGAATACATGTAAAATTACTTACTTTGAAGGCCTTATATCGTTCATCATTTAACACAGCTTTAACTTCAGAACTTTCTCCATCTTCAATAATTTCCTATGTAGATGGTTGAAAAATATTTTAAATTAGTGACATTGGAGAATTGTAGTCTGAGATTATCAAATTTATAGATCTAGTAGCTTGATTTCTCATGAATTGCGTGACCATTGCCTACAGCATGTTTTCCTACCTAATGTACAGAAAGCAAGACTTTCCCTGTTATCTAAAACTCTAGGTCATCATATATTCAGAGACCCTTTGTGATCTTCAGGGGAAAGGATGCAGAATGATTAGGGCACAGATCTGATGAACCCCACAGAAAAAGTGTTTACTGGAAAACACATGCCCAAATATTTCTGATTATTTTCTTTTCAATGACAGCTTTTTGAAATAAGAGACCTCTCCCACTGAGTGGGTTATTTTGGGATCCACTAAAAATTCTGTCCATACGAAGTCCTTAGGCTGTCTAGTTCAGCACCACCTCTTCCAGGTAGAATTTCCCTTGAATAATGTATCTTGCGCCTGACTGTGCTGAGATTACTACCAGATAACCAACTGTCTCTCTGGGGAGGCAAGTATTTTGTATACTTTTGCTAAATATATAAGAACAATTCAACTGTCTTTCTGAAACACAGAGAGATGCAAAATCAGTGTCACTAAACATCACACCCACCACTGCTCTAGAGGGTACAAGGCCTGAGTGGAATTGCATCTTCCCAAAAGCCTGTTTTAGAAGTTAGACTTTCCCTGCTACAGAGTTCTCAGGTCACTTGAGACTATAGGGAGTAACAGTATGGGAGAGTCTTCTAGTTTCACTAGATGGCCTTATGCAATTGCAGCTGTGATAATGTTAGGCTATGGATTTAACACATTTATTCATCTATTTGTCTCAGGTAGATGCATAGGCTGATAGGTAGGTAGGTAGGCAGGTAGGCAGGTAGATAGGTAGGTAGGTAGGTAGGTACATAGATAGAGATAGAGATAAATACTATATAGATGTAGGTGTGGAGATCGGAGATACAGAGAGAGTTAAGTTGTGAGTACCATATCTACAATCAACAGCAGAACCTGCTGTTAGCTCCCCCACCTGCCCTGTTCTACCCTTACCTCTATAATGTACTTCACTTCTTCTCCCAGGCAGGGAATGCCCTTCGTGTCCTTCATCCTGACGATGGTGAATGGCAGAGACTTCAGGACAGAGGCTGCTCTCATGTATGTCACGTAAGAGCCTTCATTCTCTCTAAACTCACAGTTTTCAGCCAGTATCTCAAAGGCATTCTGGGAAATTAAACCAAATAGACAAAAGCCCTTGAGGTAGTGGCCACTTGCACGTGCCTCTTGCACTCTTTTGCATACTGGACAGTGTCCTGGAAGGTCGTGATTGAGCCTCCCATCCTCTGAACCTTCCCGTGTGAGAGCCAGAGAGTTGCGGTGAAGTGACAAGTGCCAGATGCATTATAAGGAAACTGAGTTCTCTGCTGTTAGATATTCAGGCACAATTTAGAGCCCAGAAGCAGCCTTGGCCCACCATGCCCCCAGAGGCATGCTTGGCATGGCTTCTCTCTCCCCTTTGCTGTCTGCCTCACTTATTTGTGTTTAGGGTACTGTTGCTACCACTAGGTATCCTCGTCTCTTCCAATGCGACAGCACTTCAATCAGGCTTGCTGGAGCATGGCTGTGCTACTGGGTCACACAGCCTCAGAGCCTCGGCTACTTAAGGTGGGGCGTGTTTACGCTGCCACCAGAAGAGGGAGCCGCTGCCTGTCTGGGATGTCACACTCAGTATCCCCAATACTCCAGTTTCCTGATTGTCACAGATGTGGGTCTGGAGTCTAGAAGTGAGAAGCTTTGTGTCTGATAAACTGCTGCGTGTTTATCTAGGTCCCCATAGGCAGTAGGCTAGGACATAGCCTAGAAATGGTCAAGCTCATTTCTTATTGCACAGGTGAGGCGCTGAGGCTAAGGGAGAGGGACTAGTTGTTGGGTTGGCTGATGTCAGGCTGGAATGCCCGTCTGCAGGCTCTTCAGCTTGTGGCTTCCCAGCAAAGGCTGGTGATACATTATTGCTCTTTCTGTGTAATTTGCTCTTACTATGTTTTGGAATAATTATAACATTTGCCTTTTCAGATTAATTGCCGTCTATCCAGTAATCAGGACCCTACAGATTACAGCTCAAATGTATTCTGTTTATTTCCATGAGAGAAAGAGACTCATTCTTGTCCCAAATTTCCAGAAAGGAAAAACACGATTTAGATTATGGATCCAGACAAAGCATCTGATACCCTTCACTCATACTGGGTGTTGACATAAAGCCCGGTTACCGTGAATATGCAGTTGCAGTTGTCTAAAGTGGTCCTCCTCTGACATGCGTATTCAGAGATCTTTTGCATGGCGAGGGATGGTGCCTCCTGGGGCCCTGGGTTGGTGCTAGCTGGAGAGTCTCTTCTCACCTAGACAAAAACATGAGCATCTATTTTTAAAAAAACAACAGTGAGAATAGTAGGTATACAGAGAGAGAAAATAATTGGAGACTGTCTGATGGCAGTTGTCTCTGAAAGGAGAATAAAATTGTCAGAGTCTCAAATTTCATGTTAGAGGGCTAGTCAAATAGCTCAGAGGATTAAAGCACCTGCTAGCAGGCACAGGGCCCTGCTGTGCCGACCCGCTCCAGGGGTGCACGGAAACAGCAATTGAGGCTGGGCATGGTGGCACACGCCTGTAATCCCGGCTCTTGGGAGTTTGTTAACAGGAGAATCACTATGAGTCTGATTTATTAGTGAGACCCTGAACACCCTGTAGACCCTTCCTTAAAAAAATCATGTTATATGCACTTCTAACATTTGTATTTGCTATTATTGCTACGTATTATTTGTGAAGTAAGAAACAAGCCATGATAATGAACCAACAGTGAATTGCAACTTTTATTTTCTCTGGTTTGAATTGCAACTTTTATTTTCTCTGGTTTTATGATGACCCAGTCTCTCTTCCCAAGCTCTAGTGGTTGATGATTGGGAACTAAACATAATTTCTTTTTTCTTTCTTTTCTTGAATGAACATAGCACATAGTACAAAAGAACCCTCTATATTTCCTGTTGCTGGAACATCAAGGCTTGAATATTTTGAAGTGTTTATATATAAATATGTACATATTGATAGCTACCACCTACCTATTCATCAGGTCCTCTAAGTGCTGCATATGAATGTCTAATCTTCATTTGTCTTGTGAATTGGGTACTATAGTCACAGGATAGAGGAGGAAACGAAGTTCAGCACAGCTGAATGACTTGCCCAAGGTCACACAGGACATGAGAAGAAAACCTAGGGTTTTACCCAGACTCGCTGACCCCAGGACCCTGCTGTCAAGCAGAGGGCTGGGACACTCACAACAAGCTGGTGCTTCCCCGTCATCTCCACCGGCTTCCCAGCCCCCATGCACGCCGTCAGCCAGGAGACGTCAAGAAGCTCTAGCCGGGAGCTGGCTCGGGTGTTTTGCAGCTGCAGCCACTCCAGAACGTCGTTACCCGAGTTGTTCTCTGCCACTATGTGGGTGACAGAATCACTGCAAAGGCAACACCAATTTATGAGCTAAGGAGCTTTCTAAATGAGAAGCTGTCCTCTGCCCTCCAGGTTTCAGCACATTTCATCTAATGGAGAAGATACTCGGTAGCAGTCTCCAGAGGCTTGGAGAAGGGAGGCCTCAGGAGGGGAGGCCTCTGTTTCATTTAGTGAAGCAGTAGTGCTCTATATCCCATGTCAGATGCAAAGAAAGTTAAGACATTATTAGCTGTGCTTATTAGACATTTCTTATTGCAGTATCAATGGAAAACCAAAATTCAAAGAATTTGGGAGATGATTTGTCCTCAAAGTAGAACCCAGCACTCCAAATTATTCTGGTGCACCATTTCACCTTTAGTGTTAGAACACTTTAGTCCAGAGGCCTTTGGAGTTGTTTGACTGAGTTAGAAATACATTTTATCAGTGGACCAAGTACCTGCTTAGGCAAGCGCAGGGATGGGGGTTCAAGCCCTGGCACCACATGCAGCGCCTGCCCCTGGACACACTGAGACCGCCACTGAGATCAGGCATGGTGATGCATGCCTATAATCCCAGCACTGGGGAGGCTGAAAACAGGAGGATCACTATGAGTCTGAGCTGTGTAGTGAGACCCTGTAGACCCCGTACTAAATACATGTTTTAAAAAAATGTATTTCTGGGAATACTTGGCAAGTCCAAGATCAAGGTGCTGGCAGAGTCAGTATCTGCTGGGGCCTGTTTCTCATAAATGGCAGCTGCTAATGTCTTCAGCTGGTGGAAGATGAGTCAGTTCTCTGAGGCATTATAAAGCCATTACTGTCATTTACCTATTTGCTTTCTAACGATCTCACTCAATACCCTTATCTCGAGGATCAGGTTGTGTGGAATGAGTTTGGGTGGAACAGAAACATGCAGACCACAGCAACATCCCACTAAATTGACTTCACAACCTATTAGTAGGTGAGGACTAGCCTTTAGAAAATTTTGCTCTATGTTTTTGATGCAGACTCCTGTGATGTGAGGCAAAGACCTTTCTCCTAACAACCGCTGGACACCTACCATGGTCCAGCACTGCCCAAGTTCTTCACATACATCATCTCATCTAATATTTACATAACTCCTCAAGGAAGTGTGATGCTATTCACATTTCAAAACTGAGAATGCAGAACATAGAAAGTAAATGGTAGAGAGGCACATAACTGGTAAATGATACTTATTTGATTGTCTCAGCTATATCAGTTATGTTGTATCTACTTTTCAACATACCTTTATAGGTAGGATCACACCACTGCAGCCAATGATCTTTAAGACCTTTCAGTTCAAATAGTCTATAAAATCGGGGAATATAGAGGGAAGAGCAGACATCCAAGAGGAAAGCAGACTTATTTTATCTTCCTTTTCCTACTTCTCTTCCTTGACTTTTTATTTCTTCTCTTCTCTTCCCTCCTCTCCCCTTGCCCCTTCCCCTCCTTTCCTGCCCCTCTCCTCCTCCCATTCCCCTCTTCTTCTTCTTCTTCTTTTCTCTCTCTCTCTCTCTCTCTCTCTCTCTCTCTCTCTCTCTCTCTCTCTCTGACTCTTCAGCTTATTTTTGTCACTATTGTATGTACAAACCTAGGTTCTTGTGGTGGTGGTGGTGATGGTGGAGGGAGGGAGTTTGGTACCTGTAGTGACTGACATTGTGTCAACTTGAGATATGGGAAGCTTGCCTAGATAGGCTTGGTGAATGCCATGCCCTAGGAAATAGAGGCCCACCCCAAGTGACTCAGCACAAAAAAGATACATAAAGGGGTTGGGGAAGGCTCTGACACCACTTCCTTGGAGGTGCTTGATCAACAAAGGTGTGCTGCTTCGGAGGAGCTCAGATCTTCACAGCTGTTGCCACTTTCTTGGAGGAGCTCTGGTCTTCACAGTCAGCATAGAAGGAAGAGAGAGAGGCTTGATAGATGCTGCAGCTGCTGCTCCTCCTCTGCTCTTCATTATTTTCTGCCACTACTTGAAGCCAGCGGAGTATGGACTGAAACTTCTACTAATTGTGAGCTAAATAAATCTATCCTTCCTTCATTTTGAGTGTCGGGTATTTGTCGAAGCAATGAGTAAAAAGTAACCGAGAAAATACCGAAGAAGAAAAGGAAAATTTCTGGATATTAAATGAATCCAAGGGTCACCAGTGTGAATTGTGAGCAGATATGAGGCCTAGGCAAGATTTCAGAAAAGGAGAGCTTGAGGCAGAGGACTTCGTGGAAGAGCTAGGATTTATGTCTGGTCTTGGTAGATGACTAGGAATAAGGATCCAGAAGAAGAACTTTGGATTTTCTTGGAAGAAAATGTTCAGAAGTCAGAAGGACAGGGAAGAGAATGGCCTGGAGTATAGTGGAATTATTTTGGAAATTAAGTGTAGGTGTCAAGTTGATAGGTCTTAAAAGTCTTACTGAAGAAGTTAGCTCCTCTTTTCTGGAGTTGTGAAGCCAGAAAATGCTTTTGCAATGATAATTTTGAGGATATTAATAGCTTCATGGAGTTACCCTCCAGGACTAATCCAGTGCAGAAAATGATTTGGAGGGAAGAGAGTGGGGATGGGAACACATGGGAAACTACTTAGAAAGGTGAAACAATAGACCACTTGTGAGATGACTTGAACTCATCTGACTCCCGCAGATGAAAAGAAGGCAAAGGGGAAATGTGGTGGTCACCTGGCCTTAACTCACCAGTGGAGAGCAGAGAGTAGAATCCAGCCTTACCCCAGCCTATCTGTCGGAGTAGAGTAATAGCACCTTGGGTGGAGGCAGGAATTTGGAAAGTTTCATTTCTTTGTGGCATGTGGGAGAGTGGATTTGAAGTTGTTTTAGGCACACTGCATTAGAAGACAGCAAGAAACCCAAATGAAATATCTGACTGACATTTGGGTCATAAGAGATGGGGCTGGAGGTCAGAGCAGAGGCCACCTGGGTGGCAGGATGTGCTGCAGGGCCAAGCAGAAATAGGTTGCAATCACATGACGTTTTACAGAGGTTGAGGAAAAACAGGTGTCTACTTTCCTATTCTAGGCCATCTAGTTCCTAAACTATTTATAATTCACTTATTGAAAGATTTTTATTAATGTCAAGACTTTAAGAAAACAACAAAAGGACCAATAGGCATATACAGAAAGTGTGAGTCTAGCTATATCTCTTTCCTTTAGAGGAAAATATTTTAATTGTTATATTGTGATGCCTATTATTACACATTATATTATTGTAATAAAAATTAATATTTATTGTTTTTATAAATGGAGTTTGTCTCAACTTAGGAGAAGCTGTTGAGCAAGAGCCCTGGGGCTTGACTTCCGAGCTCAGGCCACTCACTGTCCCCTTCCTCTGCAGCACTTGCACTGCCTTCCCTCCTGGGCCTTCCCAGGATAGCGTGGCCCTGTCTATACTCACACTGGTGGGTGAGAACCAGACAGACTTCTTAGTTTAGCCAAGAAAATCTGTAGGTGATGTATGAAAGGAGACCCTGATCTAAACCTCCAGTTCCCCTCATTAAGCAGGTATTAAAAAAAGAAAACTTAAGAAATGATAAACGAGCATAAAAACAAAAAAATCAGCCAAGTCACACCGGTTAAACCACTGCTACTCCCAGTTCAGGATTGCTGGTCACTGGTCTCAAGCAATGTAAGAACAGAAATTAAGTCAGAATTTAGAAACTTGCTTGAAATTTGACATTGCCATAATAGTTTTATTTTTTTTCTTTTTTAAAGCATCGGTCTATGTAAAGGGTTAACATGAAACTAATATAATGAGTTAATGTAAAACTAAATGTAAAAAATTCTGCTTAACTTTCTGTGACCCTGGTTCCTTGTAAGACCACAAGGAGGCTTGGTGTACCATTGATAAATTATCAATAGATTGGGAGTTAACAGAATAAGCTTACAAAATAAATCAAAGTAAAGGTCAAAATGTTTCTAACTATACAAAACCAACTAAAAAGTGTTGCTGTGGTAATCATGACCACTGTACACAGGTGTACCTTAAACAAGAATTAGACAGTGCTAGATGCACAGTCTTTTATGTTTAAAATGCCACCAAAGGGAAAACTAAAGGGGAAACAAAGCTGGGAGGCTGTGCCCAAGCTCCCAAAAAATGTATGCTTAATGGTCACACTGTCCCTTAAATGACAAATTTGTTTGCCAAACAGGATGCAGTCTCTACTTTTAAACCTCTGTACTTCTAAGATTCTCTTGCATTTGTCTGCTGCTATGTGAGTGTGGTCAAGTGGTCCCGGGCCCTGTAATAAAAGGCTCACATTTAAATTTTAATTTGGACTCAGATCTGGTTTCTATGTTGAGAACCCATAATAGCCTGAAACAAATGTTTTGTGCACTAGTCCTTCATCACAAATAATTTAGGAAATACAAATTTTGAGGATAATCTCCACTCTAGTCCAGTCTGCACTTCCCACCTTTGGTGT
The DNA here is from genome assembly GCA_004027165.1 of Ctenomys sociabilis. NCBI lineage: Eukaryota > Metazoa > Chordata > Mammalia > Rodentia > Ctenomyidae > Ctenomys > Ctenomys sociabilis. Next base: position 14,769 of record PVKA01004383.1, read on the forward strand.
TGCCTGATTTTGGATCATTTTCTCCGTATGGTTGCAAGGAGCTGGAGTACAGCATGCTTCTTGGATTGGGCTGTTGTTGTGTCCTTGCAGATAATATTATCTAACTGTGCCCTTGTTCGCTTTTAGATATGAGCTCGCACTGAGGAGTATCACTAGGCAACTCACTCCCTGTAGAGTGGTCATTTCTTTCTTTCTTTCTTTCTTTCTTTCTTTCTTTCTTTCTTTCTTTCTTTCTTTCTTTCTTTCTTTCTTTCTTTCTTCTTTCTTTCCTTCTTTCCTTCTTTCTTTTTCTGGCAGAACTGGGGATTGAACTCAGGCCCTTGTGCTTGACAGGGAAGCACTTATTCCACTGAGCCATCTCCCCGATCCCAAGTGGTCATTTCTTATTACTGCATTGTGATATCTGTCTGTTGGCTGGGACATAGCTTCTTTTCTGTTCTGAACACTTTAATACTGAAAATATTAATTCTGTGTCAAATATTGTGGCAGGCTTATTTCATTCATTATCTTATTTAATTATCAGTAAAGCCACGCATGTTGCTTCAGCAGCACATGTACTAAAAACAAACCAATAATATCCTGAGGTAGGCATCATCATCCCCATCTAAAAATAAGAAGGAGGCACTGGGGATGTGCAACCTTCCACTGGCCAGGCAGCTGGCCTCGGGTGCTTACTCTAACGCCTGTGAGCCGGGTCACCTGAGCTGACCACCTGTGATCTTGTGCATGTTCTAGGGCAAGGAGCTCCTGGTGCATAAGGAATGATGTCCTGATGGGTAGTGTCGTAATAGGAAAGCTCATTTCCTCCATAAAGCAGCATGGAGTAAAGCTCCCTATCCGTCACTTTTAGACACGCACTGCCCCTGTTGTTTCCACACAAAACTTAAATTTTGTTAGGTAAAGTTCAATGTATGGATAATAAGACAGCCAGACATATAGATTTATCCCAGAAAGCCCTGAAGACAATTGCCACAGCTACACCCCGAGTCAGAGGACCAGCAGGGAGGCTGCCAGGCTCTCTGGGCTCCTCAGGTTAAATCCCCTAAATTTCAGCCAAGTGGTACCAGACACACTCCAATAGCCCCACTGGTGATTCTGACACAGTTGCTCTGCTCAACTGTGTGAACAGACCAATGCTCCCCAAATGTATAACAATGTCCCCTAAAAAGGCAACAGATTTATTATACTGTGTCTCACAGTTCTGTGGGTCAGAAATTCAGGCTGGCAGGCTGGGTGATCCTTCTCTACTGTGTGCTGCTGCTCCATACGGGCTGGGTGTGCCCTTCGGGGGTCCATGTGTTGGAACATCGGTCCTCAGTGGGACAACTGGGAGGTGAGACCTGGTGGGTGGCAGTTAGCTCACTGAGGGGATTAATGTAGTTTGTGTGGAGCCTGGTTAGTCCCCCAAGACCAAGTTGCTACAAAAGAATAAGTCAGTTGGCTATCGTGGCACGTGCCTATAATCCCAGCTACTTGGGAAGCTGAGGCAGGAGGTTCATAAGATTAAGCTAGCTAGACCTTGCCATTAACTAATTAACTATCTACTCTAGAGATGTAGCTCAAAGATAGAGTACATCTGGATTCAATCTCCATATCATGAAAACTGAGAAACGCAAAAGGACACGCCGGATCCCACCCGCGCTTTTCTCCTGGCTCCCCACGCCGTGGCTCTGCTATCTGCCCCCTCCACGGTGGTGCTGTCCGCCTTGATGCATCACCAGAGCTGAGCAGAAGCTGGTACCATGCCCCGGGACGCCCAGAACTGGGAGTTAAGTGTTTCTCTACAAGTGACTCAGCCCCAAGATAGTTTTCTATAGCAATGGAAAGCAGACTAAAACAGTGAGGATGGTAGAATTCTAGTCTAAAGTGCAACAATTGTTTCAGAGCACCTTCATGCTCCTCTAAGAGGAGATTCAAACTTCTTACATGCATTTTCCAGAAGGAACCTTAGGATCTTGCATGACCTGACCTCAAAAGTCATGCGGTGGGGCTGGAGAGATGGCTCAGTAGAATAAGTGCTTCCCTGGTAAGTACAAGGGCCTGAGTTCAATCCCTGGTTCTGCAAAAACAAAAACAAAAAAAAAGGCGTGCAGTATCACACATGCCTTCCGTTATTATCCCACTGTTTGAAGTAGCCACTCACCTTTCCAGATGAAAAGAAGGAAAAATATTTCCTGCATCTCTGTGGGAACAACCACATTTTAAAACCATCCTGCATTCAAAAAGTCTACTTATTTGTATTTATAAATCATGCATATGAGACCATCGTTTTTATGGTATTACTGTTAAGACAATCTAAATTGTTTTTAATGGTTCAGTATAGGGACAATGAGGAGAAAGCATCAAGGGAAGGGAAAACATAGAAAGATTGGAAAACAGTTACCAAAATATCATTAAACAGGAGGAGTCTGTTCTAATAGTCACCTCTAGAATCACCAGAGGGATAGAGGGAATAATAGGGTGTGCAATAGGGTGAGTGTATTTTGTGGTAATGTTTTGGGTGCTTCATGAAGAACAAGAAGAATCTCCAAGGTTTCAAACATAAAGAAATGACAAATGGATAAGAAAATGAAAGGGCTAATTACTCAGTATAACTGAAAACATAAAATGCCTCTTCAAAAACTAGGATTTTTTTTGCTTGCTTTTTAAAGATAAACTATCCACATGTCCTGGTGATGGCAGTCTAGCTGCCACCGCTCAAGGCCAGATGCCAAGGACAATGGCAGATTCCCAGCCCTCTGGATGTGCTTGCCTGAGTCTGTGTGAGCACTTTCAGGCTTTTGTTTATTCTTCCTGTTAGAACGCTGACATGTGGTGGAGGAGGGTTCAGACTAGCTTCCTCTCCAAGTGGGCTGAATTGTAGATTAAATCATTTCCTCACTTTGATGGATTATTTTTTTAAAGGTCACTACACAACTGGTTTGTAATGACATTAAGTTTTGGGGTTTTAGTGGAAATAAAATGGTTTTAAGATAACTTTCTCCTGGTTATTTTCATAGAAAATTGGAATGACAAATAGAAAAAAAAAAGATCTACAGTGCCAATCTTTTTAATATTATTATGGTGTTGTTTTGTACTAGGTTGCAGGGAGGGGGGATGAACCCAGAAACACAAAAGATACAACCTGGATCTAGGCTTGGCTGAACCTGGCCAGTCACAATGATTGTTACACATTTATGAATTGACAACTATCACGTGTCAGTGGAGCGACACCTTATGGATATAATTTTACATGAAAACTTTAAAGACATAAAAATTGTACATGTAGCCCTTAGATGTCTGAAAGCATGGACTGTGGAACTAACTTATACATCTTAGCTCTGAATTTTTCTCAGATGCCCATGTCTAATCCCTCAGAGGAACCCCGAGAAAAAGAGGGGCACCTTCCTTCTTTGCTCAGGTCAGACCTCCCACCCTGCCAGCTGCCTGAGTTAGCTCTCCTGTTGTTTCCATTGTTATTACAACTGTTTTGTCTTCCAAGAAAGAGTATTCTGGACTCTTTCCATTCAACGGAAGACTTGTTTTACAAGTAATGACTTTAGTCATTTATAGTTAAATTGATCTGTTTATGGTTTTTAAATTCTCCCACCAGTTTCCCTTAGCAACTGGTGTGTTTCAGAATCCTTGAAACTGAAAAAAGTTAAAGCAGTTTCCCCCCACAACTTTCTATCTCTAGCTCTGTTCTCTTCACCCTAGAGGATCTTGCCTTGGCTTTTGGGGAGCCTGCCTTAAATAGGAATATGACCATTGTTATTAAAGCTCGTGAAGTTTGAAATAGAAGTAATTTGGGCTGAAGAATGACTAAAGTTTACATACTTGTTCTTGAGTTTATAAAAATAAAGTTTTATTAGATTGCTGATGAAAAATGGAATACTCATGTATTGTAGGAAAACTATTTTTAATTATAAAAATTATTCCTGGTAAGCATAGGTTCCTTGGGCTAGTTTCATGTTCACCATGTAAATAATTTTCTGAGAAAATATTTCTTGAAGCCTACTATTTGTAAGAAAATTCTGTCAGTCATGCAAATGAGGGCTACCTGGCAGACTCACAAGGGAGATGGGAGGGTTAACTGGGTGAGATGATCAAGAAGCTGAGCCTAGGCAATGAAACTCACAGCATGCAGCAAGCCCTGTCCTCTAGGGGATTCTAGGGACCTTGGGTCCTGGGAGCAGGCAGCTGCAGGGAAGACAGGCAAGATAGGGGGAAGAGTGAGAAGACACTTAAGGAGAGTGGAGGAAGCTGTGCTTGCATGTGCCACGCAGAAGGGCACGAGATGAACCTCTTCAGCATCCTTGTTTTCTTCAGTGGGAACCAATCTCCTTCATCTGGTGCTCTATTTATTTTGCAAACAATTGCTTTGAATATTTTGATTTTAAACACCACAATTTGAGGTGATAAGACTCTACCAAATATAAACCAAGCTAGAGACTACTTAAAGCAGCAAGGACAGATTTTATATTGCAAGAGGGAAGAAGGTCCAGTGTAAAATGTTCTTAGCCTTGTAGGAAGAAGAGGCAGAAAACATTTCCAGGATGGAGTGCAGTGGGAAAGACATGAGGGTTGACGGGAGTTTGTCCACATGGCAGGCCACGTGGACCTCGGTAATTGGAGCTTACTTGGGTGGTGCTATTTTCCTGCTTAGACCCCATAGTTCATTTACAAAGCTAGCACTGGAAGGGTGCTGTTGTCTTTGATGGAAGCAGAGAAACATCCCCCACAAAGATTTCTGTCAGCACCCACCTGGTACAGTATTTGTCATGTCCCAGAAATATAAAACAGTATAAGACATGAGTCAGCAATTAAGGAATGTTTTTAGTTGGCTCTCACCTGGAGGAGAAGAGCACTTCTGTTGTGTGAATTATAGCAAGGTGCTCACTGAGGTCAGACTCTTGTCCTCCCACAGAGGTTGGAAGTGAGCGTCATCTCCTGAAACATTTGGTTTGCATTGTATTTTTATAATGTATTTGGTTATTACAGTGTCTCACTGTGCAGCTCAAGTAGCTCCAGTTCAGCCTCTAACCTACCTTAGAGACAGGAGACACCCTGACTGCCTCTAACCTATCTTTTTTAAAAAAGACTTATTTATTTATTTATTTATTTATTTATTTATTTATTTATTTATTTTATTTGGTGCAGGAGCTTGCTACACAGTTCTGGCTCATAGTGATCTTCCTATCTCAGCCTCGTCAGCACTAGGATTACCGGCATGTACCACCACACCCAGTTTTGGTGGCCAGCATGACATGGGGCCGGCATGGCATGTGGTACTGGGGATCGAACTCAGGACCTTGTGCTTGCCAGGCAGGTTCTTACATTGTTGAGCTATCCCCTGGGCCTCTAACCTATCTTAGAGATAGGAGATACCTGGACTGCCTCACTCCTTCCCCATCCTTGATAAGATACTGTAACATAAGAGATGAAAGAATGTAAACAAAACTAATAGCAAAAAGTGTGTCACACCCTGCATCATCACAAATTCCTGTGACCAGTCCATGACCCATCGCAGTAACAGTCCATTGTGTTGCCCTAGAAACCACAAAGGAATTTGAACTGAGGCAAAGAAAAAACTGGGCCGGGATTTCCTGATTTGCTAGTCAGCCGGTGTTCGGTGGCTAACCTAACTGGATGAAACTGTGTTTCCCACATTTGTCTCTCATGGTGTCACCTAGTGCCACTGTGCCAGAGTCTTCAGACACAATAGTTTGGAATAATTAATGAGGCATAAGCCATGCTCCAAATGTCATTTGTGAAAGAATGGAATGTACAAGTAGCTAGCTAAGATAAATTAACCAAAATATTACAAAAAGCTGAAACTAGATAAGAAATTCTAGTTTCTATCCCTTGTCTCTGCCTCTCTTCTATCCAGCTCTCTCCTTTTTAGTTTTTGTTTCTAAAATACAGACTGGTCCGTACTTGGGATATATGGCTTGTGCTTTCTGTTAGGTGAGGTGAAATAAAGACCCATTTCTGACTCACTGGGCTGAATGCAAACTCCTTACTCTAGGACTTCTGTCTCCGACTATTCTGCATCTCCAGAGCCTGACAGGCATTATGCACAGGCAGGAGAGCTCTTCTTGCTAATGACCCTGTGATGCTGCAGCTTGCATTCAGCAGAGACAACCCCTTCCACTCTAGTTAAACTTCAGAGGTCTTGGTGAGGGGACCATGCCATCTAGCTGCTTGAACACTAGAACTGAGTGTGAACCTGATGGGCAGGTATCAGTGTGGAGGCCGTCCTTGTGGCTGCCGGTCCTCCTGCCTCAGCATCGAAACATGGCTCAAGAGGCAAAGTGGAACTTAGCCAAGTGGTTACAGAAGAGGGCTGATGATAGAACAAAGCCAAGGACTGAGACAAGGACGAAGTAAGGAAGTAGTGAGTGGCGGATTCGGGTCCTTCTCCAGCCCACCCTAAGTGAGGCAAGATTTTCGTGTTGCTCTAGAGTTTAGGATGTTGGTCATAGCATAAAACCCAGAATCCTTCTTCATCAGTGCACCAAAGTTCCCTGAGAGTCTTGACACCTTTTTTGATCTATGTTTTAAGAACCAGCTTCTCCAAATGGCTGTTCATATACAAAAGATTGGATCTAGACCTGTCTATCTCACCATGTACTAAACTAAAATTAAAATGGCTCGAAGATATAAATATTAAAATAGAACATCTTGATATGCTGGAAGATAAAATAGGTAAAATTCTTGAAGACACAGGCATAGGCAAGGACTTTCTGAAGAGAAGCCCAAGAAAGATTACTAAGGATCAACAAATGGTATCTCCAAGTAGCTCAGCAGATTAAAGCACCTGCAAGCAAGTGTAGGGGTTGGGGGTTTGATCCCAGGGTCTGCCGTGCCAGCCCTGCCCTCGGGGCATGCTGAGACAGCAATTAAAACTGGGCATGGTGGTGTGCGCGTGTAATCCCAGCACTTGGGTGGCTGTAAACAGGCGGATCATTATGAGTCCAATCCAGTAGTGAGACCCTGAATACCCTATAGACCGTTCCTTAAAAAAACAAACAAACAAAAAATGGCATCTCACATCAAATTACAAAGCTTCTTCAAGGCAAAAGACATAAACAACAGATACCACCAATCTATACAGTGAGAAAGCATTTCTGCCAGCTATTTTTCAGAAAATGGATTAGTATCTAGAATCAACAAACACTCAAAAATTTTACCTGCCCTCACCATTATGGTTGTACCTACATGTGCTCCAAAGGATTAGAGTGATGCCGAGATTAAGGGTGCTTTCTCCTGCACGCAGGTGGCACCACCCAAAAGCCGGGCAGCCTGGGTGGGAACTAAAAGAATGGAAGGATGCTACTTTGCTCCTGTACAGCTCTGCTTTTACCAAGGACTGTTCCTCCTCTGTGATGTTCCTGTGCCAGGCCACCTGCCTTGGAGCCAGCTGCAGATGGACGGAAGCCTCCACAAGGTGTGGGCTGAAACGAGCCTTTCCTCCTCTGACTTTGGAAGTCGTGTACTCTGACTGCGCAGTGAGAAGAGTAACTGAACACAACCAAAATGAAAGACCCAGTTAAGATACAGGCAACTGAAGTGAACAGACACTTCTCAAAAGAAGTACCACTGGCCATTAAACACATGAAAAAATGTTTAACATCACCAGACATAAAAGAAATGAAAATTAAAATAACGCTGAGATTCCATCTTCCCTCAGAAAGAATGGCTACCATAAAGAACTCAAATAATAGCCAACAATAGTGAGGCTGTGGGGAAGAAGGGACCCCTCCGCACTCACTGTCCGCGGAAATGTAAACTGATACAACCACTAGGGAAATCAGTATAGAGATTCGTCAAAAAGTAAAACTAAGAATTCCATTAGATCCATCTATTCCCCATCTAGGAGTCTGCTTCAAAGACTTAATATGCATGTGTCACGTGATAGGAATAAAAGCATACCCCTGTGTACTGCAGCATAATTTACGACAGCTAAATGAAGCAGCCTGTGTCCATAACCAGGAGAAGGGTAAAGCCAGTGTGGTGCTAACGTGCGGCGGAGCATTACCCAGCTGAAAAGGAGATAAACTGACTGAACCATCTGTGGAAAAATGGAGGGACCTTGAGAATAATAAGTGACATACACCAGACACGCAATCTTAAATGTAACATTGTTTCTACTATCTGAGAAACACAAAGTATAAATAAAGGACAAAATAAATATAATACTAGGAAGTAGGGAGAGTGAGAAATGAGAAAGGAGCCAAAAGACGGAAAAAGGTGGAGGGAGCAGGGATGACCAGAGGATACAGACGTGTCACAGCTGTGTGCCAGCTTTGCGCCAGGAATGTAATCATTGTGTAATGCAAACACATGCTAATACTGACTAAAAAGTGAAAGAAAAGAAAAGAACATTTTCTTATAAGTCCACAAAATAGCATATCTTTTGCAATGTAACCTAATTATTAATGAAGCCCTACCCACATATGGCACATACGTGCCAGAGAGAATAAAATAGCTGCAGCCTGTTCAGTGAATTGAGGTCTGCCACACTGAATATCTGTGCTCGGGTTCAGGTAAAGCAGGAATCAGACTTTTCTCGAATCCTCATGAGTGTGCTAGGAAGGATGAAGCTCTACTTCTTGTAGGTCATAGCAGGTTCTTTTTTCATAGCTGAGATATGAATTTTATGCACCAAGCTAGAGCCTTCACTATTGAAAGTGTCCTTGCCTTTAAACACCATTTCTTTGTTATTGTAAAATGTATGCTTGTTGTAAAAAATATTGGAAAACACAAAACGTAGAGACAGTCACTATCTTACCTCCTTGCTCCCTACCTACTCCAGAACTGCTTGAAACACCGGGATGGGTTGGGTTCCTTCCTGTCTTTGTTCTATTTGCTTTTATCATTTGATCTACTTTGTACTGTGGAGAGAGAATCCTTCCGTTACAGTTTTGCTGTCTACATCAATGGATTCAGGTCATTAACAAGAAAATAATCACACTTTACATTTGTATTACTGTTTAAAATTATGAAAGTGCATTGACATCTCTCATTTCATTTGGCTATTCCGTCAGATAGCCAGGAAACTAAGGTCAGACACAAAAGAGGGGACACTTCCCTGAGCCACCAGGCTGGGAATGGAACCAGGATTTGGAGTCTCTACGTTTCTCAGAGACTGCTATCTAGGTTTCTTTCTCTAGGTTTTGTCCTTCAACGACTTTTATTTTCCTTTACAATTTAAGTGTGCTTACTTCTGCACGGATTCTGTTTGAGACCGTGGGCTTCGACTTCCTGTGGTTTAGTTGTGCTCCAGAGAGCACATGTGTGTTTAATGTGCTCTCTGAGCCAAGCCTGGGAACTCTGGCCCCGTCATACGCACAGTAGCAGTTTGCTCCCCAGGACCTGCTTCCTCTGCAGCCTGGACAGCTGGGCTGGTCCCGGCAGCAGGCTCTGGGCAGGGATTGTCTCTTGGGCTGTCCTGTGAACAGCAGTCCCTCTAAGGGCCTGCCTAGAGGGTTTGGATTCCTTCCGCATCTGTGAGTAAGCGAGGGGGCTTGCGGGGACGCAGACCTTCTCCCGAGGGCTCTCCCTGTGCAGCATCCTGTCGCCTTCCCGCCAGCCTCCAGCCTTGCCGGTTTTGTTTCTTTTTCTTTTTCTTTTCTCTCTCTCTCTCTCTCTCTCTCTCTCTCTCTCTCTCTCTCTCTCTCTCTCTCTCTCTCTCTCTCTCTCTCTCTAACTATAAAGGACAGTTAAATATCTGCTAAAGCTTTCAATTCCTATTTTTAATTAAAAAAAATAATTCTGGCGTTTGGCCTCTGTACCTACGTACTCCTGACTCTCAACCCTCTAACTCTGCAAGGTGAGGCACAATGAACAACTAGATAAGCAGGGGCTTAAAAGGGGGTAAGGGAGCAGAAAAGGAGAAAAGGAGACTGCCTAGAGAGAAATAAGATGCAGAGGGATCGAGAGCAGCTCAAGAGTTTCTGAATGGAGTCAAGCAAAAGAAAAGCTAAATCATTTCCTTATGAGTGATAGCACATCTAATTATTCTGAAATGTCTTCCCAGTGCTTTGCGACTGACATTTAATTAGCCAGAACTTCTTCATAGTTTTGTTTTAAATATCAGACTTTTTTAAAAAAATAAAAACGTCTTTTACATAGAGATTTACAATTTTTCCTGAAAAAAAAAAATGGGGTCAACCTGTTTTTTGCACAGTGACAGCCAGCTGGGAAGTGGCCTGGATCTGAGTCGGTCCCTAGTGCGTGGCCCCTCCATTCTGACTGGAGCCATCATGTATGCGAAGTTTCTTACACCACTTGTCTCTGGATTAATTTTCTGTATCTATTTGAGACCAGAGCAGAGTTTATACAACCGACAGGAAAACCATGACACGACTGCTGTGGGATGAGCAGATGGGGGTGAGCCAGCCTAGCTGGTCCAATGGTGGCTGCAGCTGAGGACCTCCTGGCCTGGACGCTGATCCCATCCTGGAGTGTGGTGCCCCCTAACCCCTGGAAAAAACTGTCACTGGGCCTTCAGCGAGCACCCCTCCCTGAACCCCACCTGGACTGCCCCTCAGGAAAGCATAATCAAGGTCACATCTTGGTACCGTGCTAAGCAGCTGATCACTAGCCCAGCCCACCAGACACTGGCCACCTGGGCACAGCCACACATTTAGGGAAGAGCCGGGCGACAAGCTCACTCTTCTGCCTGAAGTACCTGACATCTTTTGATTGAGCTCTGTGATATTTTTTTCAATTTGGTCAGGAATGAAATTAAGTGGATCAGCATTAAATTTCCCCACTAATTTTCTGTTTAGCACCCTTAAATAATTCATCTTATAATACTAAAGGGCAAAAATAGTTTCCCTTGTCTTCTAGTACCAATTCATCTTAATATAATTACTCTGAGTGTCCATTCATTTTGTTTCCTCGAACTGAGTCAGATTCACTCTTCGACTTCAGATCTCTACTCTGTCAATAGGAACACCGGCTCTTCCATACAGGCTCCCTGGGTGCCAAGGGGCTTGCACAAGGCCTCTGCCCGCTTGCAGGGTGAAGTAGTGCCATCCTACCTGAGCTCATTTTCCACCCTGAAACCTTTTCTTCGGGCCAGCTCCATGAGGAAGGCTCTGCGCGTGGTTCCCATCTTCTTCTCCAAAATGAAGAGGACCAAATCTCCAAATCGGACATCATGAGGACTTGAGGCCCCCATAGTGCCTGTCTGCTTGGGTCTCTTCTTCCGTGGGCCGGAGTGGGCTGTTCGCAGCAGGTCCATGGGGAGAGACTGTTCTGGCTCAGGCTGTGCCAGCAAGTGGCATCACCAGGAGTGAGGGGGAGCTGTGATGCCACCTCACTGCCAGACTCTGCAGGTAGGGCAAGGCTTCAAGGTCACTGCCCCTGTAACAGCTTCCTGCTGAAGGAATCACTGTCTTTCTTCAGTTCCTTCATCCAATATGGAGATCTTAATGACAGTAGCATAGTACTTTTTATTTTCCTATGCATAGGCTCATCAACTCCTCAGCATAGCCTTAAGTGGAAGGCAGGGAAGCATCATTGTGTGCGTATTACTTATAGTTCTGAAATTGTTAAGGCCCTTCTGCTGTTTTTTCTTATTGATCCTGTTTGAACAGCAGGCTCCCTGGCATTCTCTTCCTGCTGGATACAATCCTGTCTGTCACCTGCATTGAGGTGCATGTTGCCCACGGTTGCTTTGATTTTACATAAATGGAATACTATGGTTCCCCTTCTACTTCTACTGGTTGCTTTTTATTTTCACCCTGAACTATGTTTTTCATGGTGGTGCTTTACCCTACTCTAATTGCTATGTAGTGATGGGCACAGACTGCATGCTCTTTGTGTGACAGCATTTTATAAATAAAAAATTAAAGACTCAGACCATTACTTAAGATCACAGAATGAGGAGCTGAACAAAACCTTAAGTTCAATTCTTCTGACTTCAAATGCAATATATTTTTTTCAGTAAGCTAATTTTTCCAGAGTGTAGTATATTATATAACTCTAAAGTAAATCTTTGTGGGAAGAGTGAATAATGATTTTATACTACCATAAAGAGATATTTCTTAGCTTTCCATGCAAGATGAAATCTGTGGCATTAATTAGCACACTTTACAGATCTTGTTGCCTTTCTTTCTTTCTTTCTTTCTTTCTTTCTTTCTTTCTTTCTTTCTTTCTTTCTTTCTTTCTTTCTTCTTTCTTTCTTTCTTTCTTTCTTTCTTTCTTTCTTTCTTTCTTTCTTTCTTTCTTTCTTTCTGACATAGGGTCTCGCTATGTGGTTTAGGTTGGTCTTGAACTCATTATGTAGCCCAGGCTGGGTTTGAACTCATGACAATCCTCCAGCTTCAGCTCCCTCAGGGGTGGGTTTACAGGGATGATCCACAATGCCCAGCTAGAGCTCATATCTTACATGCCTATGTGGCCAAAGTGAGTGCCCACAATCCTTTGCTGACTGACTCCTCTGATATACTGTAGAGTTTGGACCAGGAGGCTCATGTATTTAAACAACTTGATCAAGGTTGCAGAGCTAACATATGGTCACAACTAAGATATGATTGAGCCAGGATTTGAATTTAAACTTGTCTGATTTTAAAGATCTATGCCCTTAGCTATCAGGGAGTCTTTCTTCATGCATCCTTTCCTCACTAATAAGTCGGAGTTATATCCAAGACTTGGGGAACTTGCTGCCTATAGCAGCACTTGAGCGTCTCACCACATCATTGAGGGGGATTTCAGGCACCCCAAAAAACTTTATTGCTCACAAAAGCAAAAATAAGAAATGTTCAAGTGTAAGCAGCACAGTGATAGATTTCAGCTTCCTGCAAGTGAGAGCATCTTACAGTAACTATAGCGGTTGGAAGCACAGAGAGCTGTTTTGAATAACTGGTGTAGCACAGATCATGAAAGTTTAAATAGATGCTGGGCAACTGTTTATAAAAATATTATTGAAGGGATTCAAACATCTGGAATGGGTTTTAGTGCAGTTCTTCAATGCCAGGATCAGTGATTGTTGCCTAGAGACTAGCCTTTGAAGATGAGTATCCTAACTGTGAGAGTGATGAAGCGCTGAAAACTAGCAGTTACTGAATAACTTCTTGGCTGCCAAGTGGTCACACAGCACACAGAAAGCAACTGTCTAGCTGGGGCAGAGCCACTGTGTTCAGGCCCAGAGTGTGATCACTGTGTGGTCAAGTTAGGCCACCTAAACAGTAAAGAGGACAGGCTGGTAGCACAGACATGGCTATAGGAGCTCAGCCTTATCCAACTATTTAAGATAAACTGGCCATAAAAATTCCATCCTCACTACTCTTTGAAGCTGCAACTTTGAGCAGTTTGTGTAACCTCTTTCAGCCTCAAAGTTTTGCATCTGTAAGGTGAGTGAGATAGTCTATCTGTCCTGCTGGGCAGAGCACTGGACCCAGAGGAAGTACTTTATATAAATATCATTTAGCCATAACTTGTGTCTTGATTTTTAAATCCATTTTAGTTCAATCTTCTCAGATCTGTATGTTTGATAAAACTGTGGTCATCAAGATACTATGTTAACTAATGTCATATGTAATTTGTTTTGAATCACTTGTACTGAAAAATTACCAACAAAACTCTCAAGTGTTATGATCTTTGTCTTGTTATTAGGCTATCACGTCTCCGCTGCACATCTATTGTTTCCTGATGGGTTCTGTGAAGTTGTAGCTACGGCTATGCAAATCTTATTTTACACTTGTCAGGAGGAAGCGTAGAGGGAGAATGCAAGGCAGGTCCATAGGAGGCAGTGGCCCCCTTTGCTTGCTTGTCGCTACGCTGAGGGTCTTCCAGTCTTCACCATGGCAGCAGTAGTTGTTCCAATCTAGTCTTCTCACACAGCCAGAGTCAGCTTCATCATGCCCTTCACAACCAGGCAGCGTCTCCTTCTCAGAGATCTGAGCCTTAGCAGGGACCCACAGGGATTTTCCTGTGAACTTCTATGATGCCAAGAGTGACAAGAGCTCCAGCTTCTCAGAGAGCTGTGTTTCAGTTCCGCAGGGGTTCCCTGTTGAAAATGCCAGTTTTCAGCAACCACAATTCCATCTCTGTTTCCAGCCCTAGCTAGGGATGAGACAGGCTTCCAGAAATTACTGTCTCTGAGTTTTCTCAGTGCTCTCTTTCTGCATTTTCAGCCCTTGACACCTATTAAACCAATCCAGTTGCCTCTCCTGAAATCCATAGTTTGCTTTCTCATTTCCTAGCTGAACCCTGACTGACACAATGTCCACTGAAAATGTGGGTGCAGAAAGTGGGCATTATCTGCACTACTGGAGGTCTACTCTTTCTGTAGAGAAATTTGATAGCAGTGTGGAAAAAAGTTTTTAAGCTGTATGAATTCCTCAACCTTACATTTCTATGTTTTTAGGACAAAAAAAAAAAATACACATGAGCCAAGATGTTCATCAGAGCATGAACTGCATAAGAAAGAGATAGAAATCATATGAGCATTTAGTAATGAGACTGAAAAATTATGACAGAATACTACACAGATAAATAACACGGGTAAGTGTTCATGAACTCAGGGATATAAAATCAGTTTACTGAATAATGGTTACATCAATTTGACGTAGAACATGATAAAGATATGTGACAAGCCTAACGTTATAATAGTGGATTTCACAGATTGTTTGGTTTATATCTGACTTCTATTTTTATTTTTCCTTTCTGTGTTTTAACTTTTTTACAATAAATATAAACATAAATTATGTTTGCAATGAAACATATTTCTGCTTTTAAAAAGATTACTTTGAGTACATACCACACTACTTAGTGAAAAGCTATGGTTCAAAGGCAGTAATGTTCCAAGCAAGCGTAACAGCAGCGCAGCACATTTCTGAGATCTATGGCACACACAGGTTAGGGGATAAATATCTTACTCTATCTTACTGCCAGGCAATATCCACTGGAAAAGGATTCCTATACCAAGGGAAGGAGGGTGTTTGTAGTTCTACTTGGCTTAGCTAACTTACTAAAACAGAGTCTCAGGAGAGAGCTTCTAACTTCTCATTGCGCCTCTCTGCCTCAGAGGGTCCTTTCCGATTGAGTCATATAACACAAGCTAGCACCACAGTGAGGCCGGCTGAAGCCATTGTGCTACGGCTTGTACTTGGTTTGTCCCCTCCATAACTCATTGAAATTTGATGAGCGTTGTGGCAGAATTGAGAGTTAGAGACTTTAAGATACAGTTAGATTGGGCTGGGGGAGACAGCTCAGTGGTAGTTTGATTCCTAGTACCAAAAAAGTTAAAAATACAGTTAGAGTGACAAGAGGGATTAAAACCATGCTAATGGGAGCGCTCACTTTTGGGGGACTGAAAGTTATGAAGTAAAGGCATCCTTCGTGGTTTGTCTTGGCCCCATACACGCACTTGCCTTTCTGCTTTCCACACTGAGTTGAAGCAACATAAAGCACACTCCTCATGCTCTTGGATTGCCTAGCTTCTAAAACCGTGTGCCAACACCGTGAGACAGCTCAGTGGACTAAGTGCCTGCTTAGGCAAGCTCAGGGACTGGGGTTTGTTTCCTGGCACATGTGCCATGCTAGCCCTGCCCTCGGGCAAGCTGAGCTGGCCAGTGAGTCTGGGCAGCTGGCGCACATCTGTAATCCCACTGTTGGGCAGGCTGAAGACAGGAGGATCACTACAAGTCTGTGCTGCATAGTGAGACCCTGTACCAAATACATTAAAACAACAACAAAAACCCATGAGCCAAAATAAATATCTTTTCCTATCAGTCTTGGGTACTTTGTTACAGTGACAGAAAATGAACTAACATACACACCAATAGCTTGATGAAGGAAAATGCAAAAGCTGACTTTTGAATTTTCGTGTTTTGAAAATTATGGCCATGAAATGCCTTGAAAATTATGAAACATTATACAAAGATAAGTTGTTCTTGTTATGGCCACTGGCATTGCAAGAACTGATTTCTTCTTATCATACCTCAATTTTGTATAGCTGTCTGCATCAAACTTCGAGCACCCACTTGGTCCAGGGGATTGACCAATGATTTCCTATTACTTTCTGTTGGCTTAACACATGGAATGCTTATTTTTTTCTCAGGCTACTTGCTGGTAGAAGGTTCTGTCCCATTCAAGGCTCAGGCTCATGGGAGCTTCACGTGTCTATACCGTCAACATCCAGACTGTGACGTCTGTTCTGTCACTGTAGCAGGGAAGCAAGTACTGGAGTTTCTTGCATAAGCAATTACAGTAGATGTTTTGTCTCAGAAATGATACACATTGCAGCTGTTCATAATCCCTTGGCCAGAGCTAGTTACATGGTCCCACCTCACTGCAGCAGGCCTTGGAAATACATGGGATTGGGTGGGAGGGAGCACTACTGCTCCTGCCGTGTCCAAGATCCACTAACAGCTGGCTGATGAGTGTGGAGACTCCCACTGGAGAGGACAATTGCTGTCTCTGTACTAAGCTGGGGGCAAAGATTAGAGAGAGTCAGATCTCTGCACATCCTGAAAAGTACATTTTAAGAGGAGAATCACACTATGCTGGGGTCAGGCTATTTCCAGACTTTCCTAAAATTCCAAGCTGTTGGTGTGGTCCTGAGGACAAGAAGGAATGATCCTTCTGAAATATTTCCATGGCATTATTGAGAGTGGAGAGACCTGTAGAAAGTGACAAAGGGTTGTACCAAGAGTAGTCAGGTGTCTTTCCTGGTAGTAGTCAGGACCAGCTCATAAAAGCACATGCCCTCCTGGATTGTAATAATCTTATCCTGTATGCACCTTCTGTATTCACTGATGAGTCCTTGGACCCAGCCCACCACCTGGTGATGTAGGCCCCAGTAATGTTTGCAGAGCAAATTAGAATTCAAATGTAAGTTGGTATCATTCAACTGTTGCCTTGTTTGGGCAGCTATGATATACTTCTGCCCCCCTTCTCCACTCCATATGTTCCCAAAGAAATGTGTCATCGCACGAGCAAGTATCACATAGCTTTTCATGAATGAGACTCCTGGAATTCAATGCTGAGGATTAGAAGTTGTATGATCTTGGGTGAGTTATCACAACTTGCTGTGCCCCAATTTTCCTATCTGTGCAGTGGGGATTGTAGTAACTACTGTGTTTTGGATGGTTATCAAAATTAAACTCTTCAGGGCCAGCCAAATAGCACAGCAGATTAAAACACCTGCAAGCAGGTGCAGGGGCCTTCCACGCCAGCCCCACCCCTGGGGCACACTAAGATTGTAATTGAGACTGAGTGTGGAGGTGTGCCCCTATAATCCCAGCTCTTAGGAGGCTGTAAACAGGTGGATCACTACGAGTCTAATCCAGTTGTGAGACCTTGAACATCCTATAGAACTTTCCCTAAAATACAAAAAAAAATTAAACACTTCAAAGAATATTCACATGCACCAAGCACTCATTGCTAATGAAAGGGTTCAGGCTACTCCTTGTTCCCTCTTATCTCCCTGTCTCCGCATCAGTTCCTGGGTGTTTCTGCCAGAGTCCTTCTCCATGGTCCTTTGCTTGTCCTGGACCCTTTTGAAAGTGGTGTCAGACCCCCTCAAGAACAGGAGGAGGATCTCAGTGAGACTAGAGAGGATGAAAGGACTCCCAGTGCGGGCTTCAGGGAATGTTAATACCATGGAGAGTCTTGCACCAAAAAAAGTTCTGCATTGAATTGAGTTGACAGGATCCATATGAATTTCATAGAATAAGTGTGGAAACATTAAAAGCCTTGTGGCTTTCTTCTTGCTGAAGAAAGCAAAAACCTGGCTAACTTTGTTTATCTCACTGTATTCCCCTCTTACTTTGTATTTTATGTTTTCTAGGACTTTCACAGCAGTCTGTTGAACAGAATCAGGAGAGCTGGTGGTGTTAGAGTTAGACAAGCCTGAACCACCTTCTACTGAGCAGATGGTTGTCCTTGAGTGACTTCCATAAGTGATGGGGTTCTCAGCTTCCAACTGGTAAAATGACAGTCTCAGTGCCAACCTCATCCTATGGGGAAGATAAAGTGAACTGCCCACTTGACCCACTGTGGGAGCAGGGTCACTGTCCTTATCTCTGATATTCCCAGCTTCTGGTATACATGCTCCTGTTTGGTTAGAGGGTGACAGCTATGAGGACACAAATAGGACACCCAATCTCTGGCCACCACGCTGATGCTCCTAAAAAGACTCCCATTGGGGTCATAGTTGGTATCCAACCCTCTACTAAGGGTTGCAGCTTTTCCATGGTCAGAGGAGAAATTGGTCTCATCTCATTAAAAAAAAAAAAAAAAAAAAATTCTGAGGAGCCCTGTTGTTCTTTGTGGAAGATGTCCGTTTAAGAGAGAAAACTTCTGTTTCCGGCAGTTTTATTTTCTTTTATATAAAATGCCTCCTATCTTCTATTTATTTCAGGAGGCGGATCTGGGAACCTTGCCATCCTCGGCTGTGCAGGCACTCATGTTTTGGTTTGTTTTTTACCGAACACCGGTTTCCTCTGTTGCCTGCCAGCTGCGTTGGGCTCTTGGCGACAGGTGTCTTCTGGAACTTAGAACGGCCCTGCCAGGGCCACTCACAGGGCTTCTTGATGACAACAAGCTTAGGAATTTTGCTTTGTGCTGTTAAGAAGAAATAGATATCCTGGGTTCCTAATAAGCATAAGAAAATATTGTATATTTTAATTATAATTTGGGTTTTACCTTTATCCAAAAATGAAACATGATAGCTAGAGCAGAGAGTTAATGGAAATCACGTCTTGTGCTTTTCCATCCTGATCAGAACATATTTATTGAATTTCAGCTGTGTACAAAGTGCTGAGCTGCACCCTGAGTGTCAGGCACAGAGGTGAAAAGAGGCCCAGGTGTTTGCCTCCAGGAGAAGTCTGAATGGGAGACTTGAGATGTTCAGGAGCCTCTGAAAGTATCTGAGTAGAGGCAGACTGTGGCCAAAACGATGCCTTGGGAAACTAGTCAGGCACTGAAGAGAGAGGGTACTGGAGAGGGAGGGAGAAGGGAAGCAGTTCGGAGCTAATGGGCATGAGATGCAAACTGGGACAAAGGAGTGAAAGGCCTGGAGCTCCAGTCAGGTCCTACCCCTGGTGATGCACGGAGGTTTTGGTCACTGGTTCCAAGGAGGAGCTGTCAACCGTGGTCCCTGCATGTCTGGGGGAATGTCCTCCAGGCCTTCCCGTGCCCTTGCTGCTTCTGTGTCCGTGTCCCCAGCCCATTCCTCTTTCTTGAGCACCAGACCCATCTATAGTCAGTCCTCTGAAGATTCCAACTCCAAATGCCAAGGACAGAGCTGCTCCTGTCACTCTCCAGACTGTCTCCACCTGTGTCCCCAAGCTCTCCTGCTTCTCTTTCTTGCCTCAAGGTGTGCAGAGGCAGCCAGTGAGCACATCTCTCTCCCGCTGGCTTGGGGGTGGGTGGGTGCGGGGTGCACATGTGCTGTAACAGCAGCCTGCCAGGCACCAGAGCCCTCACCTTCGGAGCCCATCAGCTGGTGCTGCCCTGCTCCAACACTCTTCGACCAGCCGCCAGATGTGCTCTGTTACTGGCAACTCAGAGAATTCAGCCTGACTCCTCAGCTCTCACCTCCAGTAAATGTGTAATTTAGTTGGAAACTTCATGATTTAATACGTGGTTACTCCAAAGGACTTCACTTCGAGGCCCTGCTGCAATATTTCTTTTCTCAGGTGCTCTTCGGCATGTCCTGGAGTGTGCTTAATGCACTGGTCAGCAGCACCTGGGCTGGAAAGGGGAGACATGGGGACCCAAAGCTGCGACTCCAACGGGGACACTATTGTAAGTGGCCAAAGGCACCCTGACGGAAGCCTAAACCTGCACATTTGTTTGAGTGCCCACGGTGCCTTTATTAAGGCACTAGGAGGACATGCACACTGAGTAAGACAGACAATCTCTGCCCTCATGGAATTTACATCTATTAGAAGAATGTGCATGATAATTAAACTTGTCAAACACATTGCAGCAGGCCAGAGGGTACAAATGCAATGAAGATGAGTAAAGCGGACAAGGTGCACCAGGATGGGGCAGGAGTGGCGATTTTAACCAAGTTGGCCCCAAATTTACTGAAGTAATGTGTTGAGCAGAAACCTGAAAAACCTCAAGGAAGTGGGAATGGGGACAGTGAATGCCCTGGACTGAGGAAGCAAGTTAGAGAGAAACATTTTGAAGAGAATTTCACAGTCATTTAGAGAATGAATTGGATCCTAACCAAAACTGTACAGGATAGGAAGTGAAGGAGAGTCTGTGGTGTATTTCACTTGTCCTTCATTGGATTTCAGAGGGAAGTGACTGCTACAGTAGTATCTATAACTCAAGGGGTTTGACCTGATCTAAAGTCAGAGTGAAATAGGAAATGGAAATTGATAATTACATATTTCAATCCCCCAATCCATCCTTTTTCCTTAGTAATGCATCTTTGTCCCTCCTGCTATCCACACTTGCCACATGGCTATGATGTTCTTTGTAGCAGTGACACTACCGCATTTCCAGAGCCCCCTTCGGGATGGGATGTTAGGAGCTGATGGCTCAGTGACAAGGAACGCCACTGGCCTAAGTTCCCAATGTTCCTGCGGGCAGCCACATCAATCACTAGCCAGCGGGTGGGGACAGCTTATGAAAGCTCAGACCATTTTGTTTCAGTAGGTGACAGTTTTGAAGGGCCACTGTGCTCTAGTGCATTCCATTAGGTCGATCTTAAGCTGAGCTGCGATGATTGTGCCATGGCTCTACCTTCATCTTTCCAACCTGCTTCCTTCACTGCCTCACAGAGGTTAACCCCAATGCAGCCCAGATATACTTGCATACACAAGTGCCCACCTCAAGGCCAGGTTCCTGGACGGGCACTCACACCATGCCTTTGGTGCCCTGCTCCAGTTGCCTCTGTTCCTTCCCAACTTTTTTTACATAAGCAAGTGCAGCCACTTAGACTGTGGGCTTCTTTGTTTGCCTTGGAAGCCTTGGCGTGGGTAGGGCTCCAACTGTAGATGAGAGAACCCAGCTAGAGGCTTATGCATGCCAGGTCCATGCCAGAGACTGATAAAAAGGCTTTGATGACATACCCCGAGGACACTGATGGAGAGCACTCAGGCCTGCGAGGGTATGTGTCAAGCCATTTCTCTAGAGCTAGTTCTGCTGGGTGTGCAGCCAAAGGCCGTAATCCTCTTCAGGAAGTAGAAGTCTTTTATCAGCACCTGGGAGGAAAAAGGGGTTCAACGGCCCAGCAGCCAAAACCTCACATTGTGAGTGTGGTGCCAAACTCAGCTATCACTGCAACACACTTGAGAAATTTATTTTAAATGTTTGTTTCTCAAAGAATGATTCCAAGTAGGTTGGGAGCAGGTACTTATTTTCAATACAAATCTTTTTCTTTTCTTTTTTTTTTTTTGAGACAGGATCTCACTATGCAGTCTGTGCTGGCCTTAAATTCACTATGTAGCCCAGGCTGATCTCTAACACACAGTGATCCTTCTGCCTTAGCCTCCCAAGTGCTGGGATTACAGGTGTGCACCACCAACCTGAGAAATCTTTCTGTGTTTGTGAAAAACAACAAAATTGTCACATTCGATGTTTCTAAATTGTGGAAACAATAGATTAAAGTTATGTGCTAGACATTATAATCAACATGTGATTATATTTAACATGGTGTTTTAACTTTGTAAAATACACGCTGATCTTGTACAGAGATGCTGGCTCTTTTCAGAAGCTTTCTGAGGTAGCAGGCGACTTAGTGTCAGGGGAAATAGCTGCCCATAGCACCAGCCGGAGCTCTACCATAAAGGCAGAAGGGGAGAGGGTACAACAGAGCGGGCCTCGCCACAAGAGGGGTTCTTCTCATAGCTTGGGAGGAGGACCATAGAGAAGGTCAACCCAAGAGCAGACTAGCAGCCTGAGAGGCCACCCAGGAAAATCCCATCTGTTAGTTCCTCCTGGGTGACCGTGGTGTCCTGGCTGGGCCAGACTGCTGCAGACCAAGGGCTACAGACTAGATGGTTAATCAGAAGAAATTTATTCCCCCCACTCCTGGAGCCAAGGAAGTCCGAGAGCGAGGTCTCTGGTGACTCTACTTGGTGAAGGTCCTTCACGCGTGCAGCCAACCGCCTTCTCGCTGGATCCTCACAGGCAGAGGAGACATCACCCCTCGCATGTCTTTCTGTGAAGACACTAATTCCATCCCCAAGAGCTCCACCATCACCATCTAATGAGTTCATAAAGCTCTCACCTCCAAGTGCCACCACTTTGGAACTTAAGAGTTCAACATACTTCTTAAAAAAAATTTTAAAGAGGTATAAAGATAATAGATAAGACTTTAGAGATGATACACATTTTTTTAAATATATGTAGTACCAGGTCTACAGGGTCTCACTGTACAGATTGGACTCATAGTGATCCTCCTGTTTTCAGCCTCCCAAGAGCTGGGATTATAGAGGTGCACCATGATGCCTAGTCTCCCTGTGGGTGGGGCCAGCACAGACCAGCAGGGATGAAATTCAGGTCCCTGCCTCTGCCCAAGAAGTACTTTAGTCCACTGAGCTATCTAGCTGACCCTCTGAGACAATACGCATCTTAAAAAACAAGGTGAAAGGTATTCAACACTGGTTGTTGTACTACACATAATAATAAAAAAAAAAGGGCAGGGGAAAAATTAAGGTTTATTGAAAGGAAAAGTTAATGTTTAATTGATCAATCTTGCATACTTGTACCTGGTAATCTGAACAACAAATATGATGATATTATATGATATAACCACCATCGTCATTTTTCTATTCTTGTTTTGAAATTCTGTACTACTTTTATTGCTTTATGTTGCTTTGTTCTTGCCTCTTTGTTAATCATTTCTGTTTTTTTCCTCTCTAGAACATAATTTCTTTAAAAAGATTTCAACATATGAGCTAGTTATGGTGGGGAGCACAGACACCCAGTGCCTGGTCAGGGGAGACCCAGAACAAACATTGTTCCCTTGTTACACACAGGCATTGTTACAAAAAGATTTGTTCTACAAGTAGACTTTCCACTCACAAGCCTGGCTACACAATAGAAGAAATTCAGCTTCTAACAGTGGCAGAGCTCCACCCCAGACAAGTGGAATTTGAATCTTAGAGGGGGGAGGTGGGGCTGGGCTGTGTCTTTAACAAGCCCCACAGTTACCTTCTCACTCTGCTAAGGGTAAGAAAGCCCTGGCTCAGTGAGCATGACTGAAATGGGTAACTACCTTTCCCTCCTTTAGAAGAACTAAAAAATAGAGGAAGCAGAGACTCCTCCCCTACTTTCTTTTGATACTGGGCTTTGTTAACTGTAATAACTCTTTTTAATTTATGGAGTATTTTTGTCCATATTTTGGATAAACAGCAAGCAGAGCATTAGAGAGATCTCCTCCCTTTGGATTTCTTTATATTTTTAAATGCATTTAGTACAGCATCTACATTAGATCTGTAACCTACTCAGATGGGACTCATAGTGATGCTCCTGTTTTCAGACTCAGAAGTGCTGGGATTACAGGCTCACACCACCATGCCCCGGTCTCAATCACCATCTCAGCAAGCCCTGGGGGCGGGGCCGGCACTTCTTTGCTTTCTGACTCCACTCACTGGTCACTCTGAACGAGAGCATGTCGCAGTGCCAGGAGGGTGGATAGATCCCACCTACATGCTTCTCCCAGGTACCCACATACCCCTTGGGGTAGGAGGTAGAACTCTGAAAGATGGTAAAGCTTCTGGAGCCATCCAAGCAGAAAAACCAAGTCACCTAATGGGACAGCTGAAGTTACTGTGTTAAATTGAAATGGCTAAACATTTGTTCTCTAACATCTCAGCAAAAAATTATATATACATATATATATATACATACATATATACATATATATATTAGTGAAGCACACAGTTTTTTTCTGTAGACTCAGATAAAGTGAGTGACTCTCCACCCTGATACATGAGCTTATGAAGACACATCCGTTTCCACCCCCTCACGTGTGCCTAAGTATACACACACACACACATACACACACACACACACACACACACACACACACACACACACACACACGTCATAGACCAAAGGCAGCAAACCTTGAAACACATGTGTTAGAAATGCTGACAGATGAATCCACCAGTGATCCAGTGTCGGGCCAGGCTGCCTGGAAACTGTGTCAGTGACTTGGAGCACTGGGCAGACAGAGGTTCGCTTCCAGTACTTTTGGGGTGTCGGGTGCAGAAGTTCTGCTGGTTACCACTTGGTGTCAGTATGTTCTATTTTATTAAGGCTCTAGCCTGGAAACCAGTCTGTTGGAGAAAATTTGCAGTATTTTCTTGTTGTGAATAAATGACTACATCAGGAGATTTTCATGTTCTTCCTTTTAGCTCTCATGCCTTTGCTGCAAATACCTTGCCCACTGCATTCTCTGACTTTAAACTTGGTGAGTGATGGTGCTTTGTAAGTATGCAGGCCTTTTTATGTAGTCAAATATAGCAATCTTATCTTTGACGGATTCTATTTTGTATCAACTTACTCTTTCCCATTTGCAGATTATAAATGCAGGTGGGAAATCCTACCTTCTCTTCTTTCTTCTTTTCTATGGTTTTATTTTCATATTTAAACCTTTAATCCACTACTTTATTTTTATGCATGAAATGAAGTGATGGGTTCAAGTTTCTCTTTGGCCAAGTAGCTTTTCAGTTCTCCTAGATGCTCTCATCTGATAATCCATATTTTCTTCACTTATCCGAAGCCTATTTAGGTTTAGAAAGAATAAATGCAGGTCCATGACTTCTAAATGTGGCCGCAGACAGCTGTGCAAGCCATAGAACTTCAGACTAGGCATTCAGCCCTTTCAAATTGTGTCTCCTGTCATTTGGGAGAAAAAGAAGAAATAAATGTGCAGCAAGCTAAAGACATAGCTCAGTAAGTAGCTGTGTGGGAGGATGGAAAGCTCTGGGCTTTGTGCCACATGATCACTCACTGTGGCCAAGTATCGGAGCCACCCTGAGCCTCAGTTTTCTCCTCCATAATGGAACTAACATCAGCACCCATGCCCCAGCATGTGGAGCTTGAGTGTACTTGTGCAAATTAAAGAACTTGATGAACTAGAAAGTGCTGGAGGCATCTTCACTGTTACTTGATTTTTTAATTTTTATTTGTACATAGTTGGAGTATGCAGCAGTTACCTGGTGCGGGTGCGTGTAACATGGCTCAGTTCTTTTTCTCACCCCTCCCTCCTCTCCTTCTTCCTCTTTCACCTCCATCTCTCAGTCCTTTTGCAAAAGATCTCTCCCCCTGTTTCTTTTATTCTGTGCTTTAATTTATTTTTATTGTGAGGTTTTCATTTAAGAGAAGTCACCTGACATTTAAGCTAGTGTTTCTGATCATTCCGCCTGACGTTACAGTCCGGAACAGTGCATCCAGCTGGACGCAGTGCCTCCAGTTTGTCTTTTACTTGCGCTTTTGCGTTGTGGTATACTGCACTGATGCGTTACTTATGCAACGCAATGTTCGACTTTTGCATGTTGCTCTTAAGATCTTTGTGCCTTCTTAAGACTAGTTAGCTTCTCCTTCCTTGCTGCTGTGTATCCTGAATTTACTCTTTTTTAGCTTTTCCTCTGTCTTTGGACAGAATATTAGTGCGAGTGTCTTCTACTGTCTCAGGGAGAAGACAGCCATCGATGGAGCTGAATCAGCCTGGGAGTGCCCTGGCAGAGGACAGATGTCAGTGAAACCTGAGGGAGGGTGAAGGTGCTCATTGTGCACTTGTAAGGATGGCTTCCTAGACAACAGGAAGATGTTCTCTTGGCACTTTATGCTGTAGTGTTGTGGACAGCACAGTCGTGGGAAGAGTGTAAAGGTCACAGTGCCGCTCTCTTCCTCCTAGTAGTTGCCCAACTTCTGCAAGCTCCAGTTTTCCTCATTGGTGCTCGAGGGGTTGTAAAGATAAAGTGTGTCAGGCTCATGTGGGTATCAGTTGGGGTTGGAGTAGACAGCTGAGGAACAGGTATAACCCACATGATAATGGCTCATTTGCCCGTGGGAAATGCAGCGGGGGCAGTCTAGAGGGCATCTTCAGAGGAAGCACAACTGCAGTCTAGGCCACTGGTCTTCTCCACTTCAAAGTCAATGAAACCTGACAGCAGATACTACACAGCAGGAAAGAGGGATGCTCAGCCCATTAGCACAAAAGAAATGCACAGGGCCCAGGAAGACAGGGATGGGGCACTGGATGGGGGAATCAAAGAGGAGGCCTCTGGACTTCACAGAAATACCCAGAAAACTCACTGCTCAGTTGCTCTCAATGAAGAACTCTTAATGGGACACTTAATGAAGAACAGTGTGACCATGACTTCATTTGCTGGAGCCAGAGAAACGTGTTCTTCAGAGTTCCCTCACTGTGTATCAGCCTTCCCTTCATTTGGGCCATTGATCAGTTATGTTGTGGCTACTGTTGGCCATGGATCCCAGCACTCAGAGACCCTGCCCAAACTTTACTACAAACACTTCCAGCTCCAAGTGAAAGGGGACTTCAAAAATCTTTATATAATGGAACACTTTTAGTATATTTTATTAAGCTCTAAAAGTTTAAAAAGCAGGTCACTCAAAATAGTCTATTCATAATTGGTCCAGGCGCTATAACACTTTATGTTGGTCATTATAAACTAGTGAATTCTTAGGAAGTGTACCAAAACCCACCAGAAAATAGTCACACTCAGAGAGGGTCACATTATTTAAATTTTAATGTGGAGCTTGGTTAGTTCTATAGTAGCTGTGTGAGTGGGGGGGGTGTTTCATTAATAACCTACAGCAGGGTTAGCTCCACAGTCATCACCCAGCTCCCACACAGGGACTGATATGTTCATTTTTCTCTGGATCCCACATATATGTAGTCAGCCCTGCTCACTAGGAAAAACTGGATTTTCTCAAAAACACAAGCAAGTTTTTCAAGATTTTGAGAGCATTATTTAGAAAAACTTATAATTTATGTGTATAGAAAACTATGGATTATTTTGCTGAATTCACTTACCTACAGTATTTAAATGACAATGGAATACCCATCTCTGACAAAACTAAACAAAAAAAGGGGATACAAATAAAGGCCTATTTTGTATCTGTATATTTAAAATAGGATAGATATACAGCTACTTTCTCTTAATTCTTCTCTTATGAGAAGAAAGATTTGTACTAACAGTATTTGGAAACGACATCATGTCTGCATCTTGTACTGTGAATAACCACTACAAAGACAATAATATTCAATTTATTAATTATTATAACTGTCCTACTAACCTTTTTTGAGGCTATCTCATTGCTATATGTTTCTCAATAAAATTAATAAAAAATAGAAAGTAGAAATAAAAAATAATTAAAAAGAAAACGATGCCCTGATGCCTTGTTATGCCAGTGTACAGACAAAGGGTATGCATTTGAATACAGAGCAGTAAGTAGATAATTTTGAAGGGGAGAAGCTACAGTTAATTTCTTTGGTTCAGGAACATTAATTCTAGCCATGTCATACCCTCTAGTTATAGGAAGTGAGACAGAAATAAAGAAACTAAGGAGAGAAAAAGCAGTGAAGCATGTAGAAGAGACATAAAGAGGAATTAAGAGACGGGGGAGGTTGAAACGAAGGACATACTTAGCCTAGCAGCCAGCTAGGTGCAAAGAAGCAGTGGTGTGTGATCTTACAGGACAGACACAGGAGGCAAGTTATATACCATCATCACTGTCTGGCTTTAAATTTTTTTGGTGAGGAACAGGCTGGGCTTGATGTGAAGGAAGTTGGAAAACTCACCATGGCTATCTCCTTCAGTGGCTGAATTCAAAGTCAAGTCAGGCTGCGGAGGTAGCTTTGATCCAATCTCTCCCTATACTTGGCAGCTGGTCATGATCTGTAAATAAAGCTGGGGCAGGATTCACCTCTTTTCTTCTATTTTCTAGCATACATCTTTTCCTCTTAAATTATCAATATTGCTGACTTATTCACTTACATATTTCTTGTTTGGCTCTTGCCATTTCTTTTGTCAAGCATTCTTCTAAATAGATATATGATTTAGTTGCTTTAAGAATGGGCAGGGGGAAGGGAGTCATTTGCTTGAAAACTTAACACCTGGCACCTATTTTTAGATGTGTTAACACACACACATACACACACACACACTCTTACCAGTCTTTAGCATTGAAGTGTGCAAAACATTACAGGAAGTTCATTGCCCAAAAGCAGTTGAATTCAATCACTTATTTGTAAGGTGGTTGTTAAGCACTTGAAAGTACTTTTTCCTGCAGAAGTAAAACTACAAATAGTACTTTGATCCCCATGCTTGCAAGACTGTTGTAGAAATAAATGTCTGCTCTGGGGATGAAAATAGAAAACGACTCTGTGGTGATGCAGTAATGGAGCACAGGGGAAGCTAACAGCAGCAGAAAGCCTCCTGTGTGCATATCTCTGCTGGGGAGGAGGGGCTTCTGCGTGGAGGAGGTGAGCAGCAGGCAGCTCCCATGGCTCTTTGACGGTTTTGTTCAAAGCCTAGGTTGTCCTAACCTTCATGCAGTCGGTCCTCCAGAAGGGCTTTTGTGTGATGATTCAGTGCTAGTTTCATTTTTCTCAGGATAGAAAGAGAGCAAGAGAGAAAGGAAAAACTTTTAAGGTACGTAGTGTGTTGGGAAAAGAGAGAAGGAATAGGTGAAGCTAGGTGACTTTGTGGTTCCATGGCAGCACAGTGCCTTGGAAAATCTCTCTGCTCCGTCCTTTTTTTTCCCCCAATACTGGGGATTGAACTCAGGACTCTGTGCTTACCAGGCAAGCACTTATTTTACTGAGCTATCTCCCCGGCCCGTTCTCTGTTCCTTCTGCCTGGTGTTCATACAGGTCCAGCTCATGTGTCCTTCCTGAAAATCATCCCTACTTTCCCCACTAGCTCAGTGCAACTTCTACATGAATGCTTTCTATTGAAAGCATATACAACACCATTTGCAATGATTTATTTGAGTGTGCCCTCTACTTGCCTAGGAACCTCTCAAAAGTACAAGTTATTTAAATTTAATTTTTCAAAAATTTTGAACACCATGCAACATAAAAATGTTATGTTTCTTTTGTCTAAGTTGATTCCAAGGTATGAACAGTAAAACCCAGAACTGTATGAGAAAGGAATTTCACCCTTTTGAAGGGAAGTAGGAGTTTGTGGGGAAGAAGTGCCTTGTCCGAGACTAACCACCTCACTCACCCAACCTACAGGGAGCCCTCTTGGTCCCAGCTGGAACCAAGAGTAACAGAGGAAGGAAAGTCAATGCCCGTTAGGGGAATCGGAGGCTACGTGTAAACCACTGCCTAACAGACTGGGGTGGTGGTACTTGAAGCCACCCCGTCCTTCTGCCAACAGCAGCCCAGTGTTCATTCAGGCATCACCCTCAGTGTGCAGGTTTGGATGGGCTTCTTGGTTGGCTCTAGAGTGGAGGATGGGGTTGGTCTTTCTCCCATTCTTGGTGTTTGACACAGAGATGTTGAGGAGGCTGAGGTATTCAATCAGGTTGAGCCTCACTGCGTCTGAGGGTGTTGTCTCCAATTCTGTTGTGCTTGAGCCAGACGAGCTTTGAAGCTGGAGCAGCCAGAGTGGTGGTATGTTGGTAAATGTTTACCAACTGTTCTTCAGGGAGGAGCAGAATACCTGACTGATAGCATTTGACAATTCCAGTGGTGAAAACACTTCCACCATGACTAATTCTACACTCTACTAGAATGTCTCTGAACATAAAGCTGGAAAGGGGTGTACAGTGGTACACTATTTCCATCACAGAAATAAGTGCAATATGTGTAAATAACCCCTAAAGCACAGAAACAGTAAAATAATTAGAGATTACTGTCAAGTATTTCCTACCTTTGTTTTAAATATAATTTATTTAACTGTAATCATATATGTATATTCACATAATGACTT
This sequence comes from Ctenomys sociabilis, assembly GCA_004027165.1. Classification (NCBI taxonomy): domain Eukaryota; kingdom Metazoa; phylum Chordata; class Mammalia; order Rodentia; family Ctenomyidae; genus Ctenomys; species Ctenomys sociabilis. The sequence goes on from PVKA01004383.1 coordinate 44,648, forward strand.
CTTAAAAATAGGTTTATAAAATTCTTTAAAAAATTCACATTTTTCTGTCAATAGTTGATATGAGCTATATCTATCAATTCATTAAAATAAGAGCCACTTTGAAGAGAGGAAGTAATCAAGAGATCCAAAGCTTATGAACCTCAGTCATATCCTGTGTTTGCACCCTAGTCTCCAGCCTGCCTCAGGACAGCTGGACAATCCAACAACTTCTTTTCTTACTGAGTCCAGCCTGAGTTGGGGTCTCTGTTATTTGTGGTTGAAGAATTTCTACATGAAACAAATATTCTATATTTAAGTGACTCATTCCCTGTCACCATAAAGCAGCAGTGTGGATTCCCTGGAAGACAACCATACCCTAAACTTGAAACTTGCGAATGTGGCATTTTGGGGAAAAGGAGCCCTCTTTGGCAAAGGGGTCTTTACACATATAACTAAGTTAAAAATCTCAGAGATTTGAGGTTATCTTGGATTAAGTAGGTGAGCTCCAAATCCAGCTACAAGTGTCCCTGGTACACAGAGTACAGAAGCAGAAAAGTCCACCTGCAGACCGGCACAGACAACAAGCAAAGTCACAAGGTGAGCAGCCGCCAACCAAAACACGCCTGGAGTCAAGAGGAGCCAGAGGAAGGCTTCTCCCCACTGACACCTTGATCTGGGACATCTGTGCCCCAGGACTGTGCAATAATAAAGTTCTACAGTTCTAAGCCAACGGATCTGTGGTAAACTGTTACTGTAAATTGTTATTGTTATGAAGCTAAGCCAAAGTACTAATGTTCTATCTGCACAGTAAATATCTTTAAAATGTTTGCTTTGATTTTAAAAATGAATGTGTGTAAATTGTATTTAGTCTAAAGAAGTATTTAGAATTCAGGAAAAAATTTACACACAATAACCATCCAGAAGTAATTATTGCTAGTGTGCCAGTATGTTTTCCTATGTGTGTGCATGTGTGTATGTGGGTGTGTGTTGTGTATATAAAACCTGAACCATGTTATATGTACGATTTCAGGTCATAGTTTTTTTCCTCATGAATATTTTCCCATATTTTTATAGACTATGAAAGTATTATTTTTGATAACTATAGAATATTCCATTTTACATATAATTTATGAAGTTATTGCACTATCGTTAGACCTTTACATCATTTCTATTTGTGCACTTTTATAAACAATTCTAAATCAAGATGAAATTTATAAAGTTTTACATTTTTTAAGGCACATGAACATTTGGAGAGCTCTGATACATATTACTAAATTGCCTTCCAGGAAGTCTCAATTAATTTATAGTCTTTTGGTCAGCAAAATGCCCATTTGCCCTGCCTCCTTCTACCAGTGAATCTGCCCTTTTGTGAATATAAAGTGTGTAGAGCATTTTTTCATGTGGTTAGAATTTGTAATGTCATTGTTTCTAAAGTTTTTTGATACTTACTGCTACAATATTGTGAGTTCAGATTGTTATTTTCAATTACATTTTATAATGCCAAGTTTTAAATATTTTGGTTTTCCATTCAAAAAATGGTTTTCCATTCAAAAACTTAAATTTTTTGGTTTTCCATTACAAGGTTTTCCCTTGTTAAGTTTTTCCCCCTTTCTTCCTTAAGTGTATGCCATGTGTTTGTATAATTCAAAAGTCAAAATCCTGCAGAACAGTAGATGCAGAGAATGTGTGTGCTTCCCCTCACTTGGCCCCTGCTTTCTGCTTTCTTTCCCCTCTGCTAGGTGTCTGTTTTATTAGTTTCTAGTTTACTTTTCCAGAGTTTATTTCTGCAATCATGTGTGTGCACATGTGTAGACACACGTGTGCACTAAGTACACAAGCACTTATTCTACTGAGCTATCTCCCTGGCCCGGAAATGTCATGTTTTGCAAGTAAAAAGGTGCTTTCCCTGACCCTCAACAATGCTACCATCGTACTTGTAGATTTTTGTTAATCTGGTATGTGAGATAGCGCTTCAGCATTGCTGCAATTTACCTGTTATTAAAAAATGTGATGGAATTTCACTTCATCTGTTTAAGGACCACTTGCATTTGTGCTAATTATTTTGCTCTTTTCTGCCTGGGTTATGTTTGCATCTAAATTTTAGAAACTATTGATCCATTAGGGACATTAGCTTTGTATCTGTGAAATATGAGGTAACTCTTTAGCCTCAGTTTGTCCTATTTTATTTTTTTAAAAAATGAATATTTTCATTATGTTTCTCTAATTAAATATATCATGATTTTCTTAATCATTTCTAAATTTTAAGTGATGGCTAAGTTTATAAAGCAATTTAACGGTGATTTCTTCTGGTATATTTATGGTCTCATTTCTTAAAGTCTTTGATCCATTGGGAGTTTTTTCTGCCAAATGGAACAAGGTATGAATCTGATTCCTGGGAAGGCTGTTCTCTTTCCACTTCCTTGAGCTTCTCTTCCAGAGGTTTCATGGCTCTTCTTGTTTGCTTATTTTTGTACAGGAAATTTTGAATGAACTTGCCTAACTCCAGCTGGCTGAAGGGGCTGGACACTGTGACACTATCAGTGTTCCAGCTGGGACCACATTAAGCTTCTACTTAATTTAAATTGGGGGCAATGGTTGTCATAATATTGAATCATCCCATCTAACAATGTCCCCCGGTTGCTCGAGTCTTCCGTTTGGGGACTGTCTTCGTGGGGGGAGCGGATCAGACCAAAGGCCTTCACACTGAGCTATATCCACAGGTCGTTTCTCTTAGTTTTAGCCAAGTCACTAAGTTCCCCAGGCCAGGCTTGAACTTGCAATCTACTAATGTCCCTCAGTAGAATGAAGCCTCCCAGAGTGCTCAGATTACAAGAGTATGCCCCCACTGACAGCCTACTTGGGGTCCTTTTGAATCCAGAGTCCATCTGCGCATGCTCAGGACAGTGATCAAGTTTCATTAGATAGAAGATAACATGAAAATGTAATTAACAAGCATAGCACCTGTTGCTGAAGACGCTTCTGGCAGATAAATCCTCAGACCTTGGCGGCCACAACTTACTTTGGCTCTCCCTAGCTCGGACATGGCTATTCCTTATCGAACGGGCTCTGCGTCCCCACCTTCACCTGTCTTCAACGTGGCCCTAACGGGAACAATCCGGTCCCCCTCGACTGCCAGGAACGGCTCCTGTTCCGCGGGTCTGTATTCTGTTTGACTACTGGGTGGAATTGTGATTAATGAGGAGTAAAGGGTGTTTGATGACCAGCGTGTCTGAGAATGTGGCTGCCTACCGTGTGCTAATGAAGAAGAAGACAGATGATCAAGAGTAGTCGTAGAGGAGCATAAAGGCCTTCATACCTGGTTCTAGGAGAGAAAGCCTTTGAGCTGCACAAGACAGTGGCTTGCTACCAGCCTGTGCCGTAGGAAGGACTGGGAGTGGGGCGCACCTAGCTACAGAGAAGTAAGGAGAGGCCGGACTCAAGCGGGGAGTCTGGGTGGGGGAGAAATGCAGAGTGAGGGTTGGAAGTTTGGAAGTGTTTCACAGAAGAATCCTGTTGGCAGACTGGCCCTGAGGACAGACGAGGGGAGGAGGCAGAGACTACACGAAGCCTCACACTCATCAGGTTACCGGGATTTTCTCTGCTGTGCAGGCTGGGACGGATGCCTGCCGGGAATAAATAAAGGCCACATTCACCCGAGTCATCCTCCTAACAACACATCCACTTCACTGTTGGCCAGTTTGATGCATTGATTACTCAGAAAAAAGAAATTGTTCAATGGGAAGGAAAAAACGGGATGGGAAAAGGACAAATGTAAGAAAGGAAAAATATACTTAGGTGTATATGCAGAACAGTTTGGATAATTGTGTGTCGATTTCTGCTGGTTTTTAGAAAGGAGCAGTTAATGCTTAAATTTTTTTTTTAACTCTGATTTTTTTCCTCTTTCGAATTTCTTATAACTTCTTTGTTATTGTTTTGAATTTTTCATTAAATAAATCATATACATTTATATCTGGTAATCTGAACAACTAATTTAAAGATAATATGTATTACAGGGAACGTTGAATTCCTATTACTTTGTTAGTGAAATCTTGTATTGTTTCTAGTGGTTTTTTTGTATCACTATTTTGTATTCTTTAAAAATAAAAAAAAATACAGATAAAATAGGGAGCTGATTTGTCTCATAGAAAATGAAGCCTTGAGCTTCAAAGGGCTTTGCCATTTGTTCCAGCCACAGATGTCATCTCTTCTTCCTTCTTTCTCCCTTCCTGCTTCTCCTGCCACAGAAGAGGAGATCGGATGAAGCACCACTGCCGGCCCCGCTGCACTTCCCTCTGCCTCAGGCCTGCTCAGTCCCTGTCTGCCCTTGCCTCGCTGTCCAGCCCGTGCCCCCCAGCTGCTCTCAGACCTCTCCCATCTGTGCTCTCAACTGGAGACAGCTGAGAAAATCAGGCCTGGGTCTGACCAATGGCGACTTGCCGCCCCACTGGCCTGCATTTGTCAGAATGCTGCTGGGTTGCTGCAGAATGTGCCCCTGCCCGCCCCAAGACAGAAAAAGCAATGAATGGCCTAGGAGCTAGGGGCCCTAGTTCAAGGGTCAGGATGATGAGTGGCCTTGGGTAGGTCTTGGGCCCTGCCTGAAGCTCAGACTTCATGCCATAGGATAGGAATGCTAACAGCGCACCTCTCCCATCCCATGCTGTGAGTCTGAGCACCCCAGGACTAGATTATGATTTTGGATAGAACCAGATGGTACGGTTTCAACACCAAACATTGCCTGCTCCTTTTGGCAGCTTGTCTAAATAGGTCCAGCAGAGGAAGAGCATTTGTGCAGGCTGAACCGCAGCTGATCTCCCAGTCAGTGATTTAGACAATTTTCATAACATGTCATAGCCACCTAGCCCCTTTTTGGGAAGCAGTTAGTAAAGAGGATCAAAGACTTCTCTTCTGGAAGCTCCAGGTGTTTCCACTAGCCCTAACCAACTTCTGTGCTCAGTGGCAGTGTTCACATTCCAAGTCAGGAGGAACCTGACCCATCCATGAATCCTTTATTCTGTCCTCTAAAAATGAGAAATTGAGATCCAGGAGCCTATGTGATTTGCCCAATGTCACGGTTAAGGCAAATACATTGAATAAACATAGTATTGTAGACGTCATCCACCTATGCAAGAAAATGAGCCTCAGAGAAATGGGGCTTGGTTGGAGCTATCCCAGACTCCAGAATAACCCAACTTCCTACATGCAAGCCCTGTCCTTTCACCAAAGTGACTTAAGTTGAGGTATGTTGTTTTGGTTCTCCACAATGATTCCAGACCTGGTCTCCTTTTATTTAGTTTTAGAAAGTATTTAATACTTATGATAAATGTGGGAACTCTCACCCATGTCTGGGGAAACAAAAAGTTCCCAGCCCAGGTGCTGAGCAGAGTTGTTTTTGGAGAGAAAAGTCAAGTGGCCAAGGTGTGCCCTTCATAGTAGTTCACAAGGAGAAACTGACTATTTTCATCTCATACAATACAGCAGGCTTCTCTGATCCTTGCTGTATTAAATGTGGGACATAGATAACAAGGAAATGAATACTTCACCCCATTGCTCAGTGATAGAACTCCTTTGCTCTAACCCCATTCTCTAGGAGCCAATCATCTGAGTTTTACATTTATTAATATCTTTATTAGCTTTATCAGTTATGTCTATAAATAACATATTGTTTAATTTTACATGTCTTTAACTCTAACATACATGGAATCACACTGCACAAGCCTTTTCAGTTTGCCTTCATTGCTCAAATTATTTTTGCACTTTGTATAACCTGATGCAGAGTAGGCATTCACTCACTTTCACATTTGACTGTGCCACAGTGAGCTCACTAATTCCCCCTGTTGATGAACAATTTTCTATTACAAACAATGCTTTAATTAAATTTCACACACATGGCCTTAGTATTCATAGCTAGGAATGCTTGGCCTTTTATAACCTATACTGGGTCCTAGGCATATGTGTCACTGAATTTATTAGATAACAAGCTGTTTCCCAGATGACTGTGCCTTATACTTCTCTTGTCAGCATAGAGGCATTTCAAGTTTTCTGTAAGACTGGATTTTTCCATTTGCTGTCTGTTGATGTAGTCACGAGCTGGTTTCCACCTCCACTGTAGGTAGCAGTGACCTGCGTGCTCCTCGTGGTGTGCTGTTCCGCATGTGCTGGAGTCAGATGCGCTCTCCTGTCACTGGTGCATCGTCCTTCAAGACTCACTGTCATCAGTTCCCATCCTCACATGGCCTTGGCAGGTCAGCTAAAGCTGCAGGTGCTCATGGCAGGCCTGAAGCACTAGGCCACCAAGCTGCACACACAGAATATCCAGGCTGGAAGAGCAGACTCTCATTTACACTGTGTGGAACAGAATACAGTAAAAAGAAGAAAGACAAGTGTCTGTAAAAAGAAAAAGCAGAAGTGTAACTCTTACCCATGTCTTTTTCTCTGGGGAATTAAAAAGTTCCCAGCACAGGTGCTGAGCAGAGTTGTTTTTGGAGAGAAAAAGTCAAGTGGCTAAGGGGTGCCTGTCACAGTAGTTCACAAGGAGCAGCTGACTATTTTCATCCTGTACAATATAGCAGGCTTCTCTGATCCTTGCCGACATTAAATGTGCCTTTACCATGTTGCTCTACTTGTTTCTTCCAGCTAAAAATTATGGAAGAAGAGAGGTGGTGATTTAGAGCCCTTTTGGGATACATTGCAAGAAAATTGAGGTGTGTGGTTGGGGAAAATAAATGACTCTGGGGGGACAAACACTTGCATTTTTCTTGTCAAGACTGCTTGCTGGGCTGGCCATGCCAGTGCCTTGGTCTAGCAGGCAGGCCCCACCCTTCGGTGCCTCTGAAGATCCTGCTCCTGAACATCTGGTGGAACCGGAAATTCAAATGTGGCGCATGAATGTGACCTCAAGAAGTACAGAACCTCTGTTTGTTCAGAGACAAGGAGAAGAAGAAATTCACCTACAATTTCCAGCTCTCCCACTGTTACTGTACCTTTCCTCTTCCTCTCTCCTCTCCTCTTCCTCTTCTAGTTCACTCTTCTGTCTGCTCCTCTTTTCCTTTCCTCTTCAGCCAAGCCTTGGGTCTGCAACAGGAGAGCTAGCTGGAAGCCCTCTTTCTGCCCAGTGCTGTATGTTTTTCAGGCCTAGTAATAGATGATCTCCCTGATAAGTGGGAGAGATGTGCGCTTTACTCCCTGAAGGTGAGGAGGGCATTCCTGCTTGCTTTGTGAAAAAGTGTCTAGGTACGAAAGAAGCCAGCAAACAAACCAAAAACAATACATTGGCTCCTCTTGCATTCTTTCTCCTTGGCCCAGAACTGCCTTCTGCTCTCCAAATGACAGCTAAGTCAGTGCTTTCCAGAGCAGGTGGGAGGAGGTGGGAATTTGTCTAGGAGAGAAGTAGACTTCTCAGGATGGGGCCAGCTGCTGAAGGCATGGTTCCCTGTCCATCTTAGCTACCTGTCTCTGTGTGGTGACTCTGTGTCCGGCTGTCACTGGGCCTGAGGAAATGATGACATGACAGTGAATGAGGGTACAAGGCCCTGTCAGGGAAGGGAGCAGCACTCTGCTACCAAGGAGACTTGTGTTTGATCTCGGAGTTGTGTTGTGAGGAAATTGTTATCTCTGTGCTAGGCTGACAGCTGAGTGTGTCCTGGACTTGTTAGAGGGCATTAGGCTCTCAGCAGGGTGGCTCCTGGCTCAGCCCTGCTGTAGGCAGGCTGCAGAGCTGCTATGGATGGAGACCCTTCCCCAAGACACGTCTCAGCCTCTAAGTGTATTTGCATGCAAAATGTCCATCCCATTTAAACGGAGGAAAAGAGACTCACTGAGCCAAGTATTTCTACTCTCTCCTGCCACCCTGATAACTCCTATAAAATTCCATTTTCAAATAAGTGGTTCTATAAGTGGAAAAAGTTTATCCATGATTTTATGCAAATAAGCAGAAGTTCCCTAACAGTCATTCAGGTGAAAATGATTGTTTAACTTTTCCCTAAGCTAAGGAAGCGGGGATTGTGCTTGGAATTAACAGGAAGTAGTGACTAGCCAGAAGCTTGTCTCAACCTGATTATATATATATATATAAAAAGCAGCTGGAAAGAAATTTGCATGTCTAATAGGCTTTACTAGTAAAGTGTACACAGTGTGGAGTAATCTGCCAAGCTGGCTGGTTACCCGGATCACATGATTACGTAGCAACGTGAAACTTGATGATGTGCTCGAGCGAGTTTTACTTCTCCCTAGTGCAGGGGTGTTTGCTACGCCGGAACACTCAGAAGTCAGATTCCAGCGACTGGAGGTCTGGAGGCCAGAGGCTTGCCATGCTGCTCTCTAGGAGGGTCAAGAGCTGCTGACGTCACCACGGAGTAGTGCCTCCTGTCTCTTCCCAGAAAGAATGGACAAACTTAACAAGATAACTGTACCAGCCAGTCAGAAGTTGAGGTAAGATTTTTCCAGCCTGATATTTATCTTTCCTGTTTTCCTCTCCAGTACTCTTATGGCATCTCAGAAACAGTGAAACCATGGAATAGCTGGCTGGCTCAAAGACGGTGGGAGGCATTCGCTATGGGGAAGTAGACTTAGGTTGTATAGGAACAGGTGGGCTGGCCCTGGATGGCTTCTGCCAGTGATAGAATGAAGTATGAAGTTCTAGAGAGGTAATAAAATGTGCAAACCTGTGGCTCAGACTCGACCAAAGGTCAGTTTTCACAGTCTGTTAAATAAATTTCGTTAAAGAACAGTTTGTCTGTATTGAGTCTGCACCCATTTCATTATGGATTACTACTGATTTTTTTTTTTGTACTGGGAATCAAACTCAGGACCATGAGCTCATCAGTCAGGCAGGTGCTGTGCCACTGAGCTCTCTCCCAGCCCTATTACAACTGAATTTTGAGAATAGTTGTAATACTTTGTATTTATGATATAGTAGTTTTATTATCTATTATTTATTTTATGGCATTTACCACAGGTTCATTGGGGAACTTTATTGCTCTTTCCAGGGCCCTCCATGCTGGGTGATAATTATTTAAAGAAAAAAAAAAAAAAAAACTTAGGAAGAACAAACCAGAACATGAAGCAAAGAGCTCAGGAAAGGACAACTTCCTAAATTTTGACTCTGGAGGTCTTTTCTGTCTCACTGTAATGATTCCGTAACTTTTGGATAGTGGAACTTATAAATGTTCGGGGATTTCTTATTTTACATTGTAATGCTGGTTTTCATGGGGTTATGTGACACATGTAGCAGGTGAGTTATCAAGAATAATTAGAAGCTGGAGATTTGGGAGTTCCCGAGACAAGATTTAAGAGAAATTAGCTTGGAATTGATAGCCTTTCTCTGTCGTACATGGGTGTGGTCTTCCACCTACTGGGAGCCTCACTAAAGGTGGTCTGAGGCACAGCTCAGCCCGTCAGCCATTTCTAGAGTGTGCTCCGGAGGGCCATGGAGCCACCAGCCAGACTGGAACAAGAAGGCACCCCAACTGCCTGTTCTCTGTGGCTCTGCTCTCATGAGAGGTGGCAGGTAGAATGTAAAACAGTGGAAGGACGAAAGGACACATGAGTGTAGAGAATTAGAGAAGGTTTTGTGGAGAAGGGCTTCCAGAGCTGGGCTTGAGGAGCAGGTCCCACAAGGCGCTGTGAATTGGAGGAAAAGTGTTCGGTGCTGGGAAGAGGAGATGCAGAGCTGACCTGAGTGTGGCCCTTTCGAGGACAATGAGGGGCTTTCTGTCCAGCAGAGGCTGTAGATACTAGCCAAGGTGGGGCTGAAGGCCCTGATATGGCTAAACACATAGGGAGAGGCCCAGTGGAAAGGATGCTAGCCAAAGGAGTCTGGAGGGCAAGCTGCTACGACTGTCGCTGTAGGGGAGGTGGAAGTCGGCAGGATGGACAGGGCAGAGGACTCCGAGGCACGCATAGACGGGGAGTCTTTAGGTAATGCACACATCTAGCACAGCAATGAGAAGGGAAGGAAGAGAGGTAAGCAAGAAACATGAGAGAAATCAGCAAGGCACAAATGATCAGGGCTTCTCTCAAACCAGGAAGAGGCTTCCAAAGGTCCTTTCTAAGATCCTCTGTGACCTAAAGCTCCACTATGCCTTCTGAGCTCTTTCAGGAAACTCTGATGGAAATCCAAATAAAGAAAGGCAATAGAACTGAAATCATTTTACGATCCCTCCCTTTTGGACAAAGTCCAGCCTGATCATAGAGTGGCTGATAGGCAACATGAAACCATAGATTATAGGACAGAAAACCAAAATTATATTGTGGATAATCATACACTGCACTGATCTGTTTAGAGAACAGTAACCTTTTTCCCCACTTGGCTACTAAGTTGTCTGTACAGAATCAGCCTATTTCCATAAGGCACGCACTGTTGACGTGGAACTTTTCAAAGAAATGAAACTGTAAACACAGCAAACTCAAAAGCACCATCTAAATCTTTTTTGTAATTACATGACATGACGAAGGGTAGACGAAATATGGGCTGCCTATGACTTGTGTCTTTTTAGGGGAGAGACTTATGCTTTTTCTGCTCGTCTAGCTGTGTAGTTATTTAGCACCAGATAATAGTATAAGTGGACAGCTGTGTTTATGCTTTTATGCTTATCAGAGTTCATTGGAGTTTGTTTAAATTCTTAGCCAAATAAGAGACAGCGAGTGCTCATTGAAAGAGCTAAACGAAATGATCCTGATGCAAGGGTCGATTTCCAAGGCTGGAAAGAGACTAGAGTCAGGAACAAGCAGCAAGGCAGGAGCAAGGTGACCCAAGGACAGGATCGGAAGGAGGTAAAGGTTCTTAAGAAGGTGATAGGGGGCCTCAGATGGACAGTGCTGGGAATGGATACTCACCTGTGTAGAGCAGAGACAAGAGGGTGGCAGAGTTGCCTCTGAGCACAGAGATGTATCAGTGTGCTGCTCACTTTTGTTTCCGCTCAGGCACTACATGAAGCAGGCCTCTCTGTTTGTAGGCATTCATAGACTTGTAAGGTCTTTTCTTTGATGCTTATTAGCCATGATTTTCCCTTGAGTTCTATAAGGCAGTGATATCATCAGAAACCCAGCTAAGGCCTAGGTTCTCAGTCCTTTCACAGAAAACATTCCTACGATCATAAAAATTCCATGCTTGTGAGTGAACATTCCAAAATGTATACTTCTGAGTCACACTGAAATTCATTCCTTTCAGGTTAGTGGAACTAATTTGAAGAGGAAGATTTACATTTTTAACAACTTCCCATTTATTTCATCCTCTGTTTGTGTGTCTCTCTGCATAGGACACAAAAACACATGCCCATTTATTTTTACAAGCAGAAAAGGTCTTTGGTACAACTTCAGTCAAGTCAGGTGTCCACGACCCTTAGGTCTGATATTTTTCTAACAGACAAAACAGTATTTTTGTGACTTTAGGCAAATATTTCACTCCATCTCTCCAGTTTCTTTACTTGGTAAAGATGATAATAGCAGTACCAATGTCATATAGCAAGTGTAAGGATTAAATCATCGTGTTGTGAAGTGTTATGAACCCAGTAGGTACTAATTATTAGATTTATAAGTTATAATTGCTTGTGTCATTATCATTATTGTTTTTACTCATTTTATAATTGTGCAATTTTCCAAACACAAACTGAACACTTCATATTGACCTCCCTGGTAAATTTCATGTTAGTTTCATTTTTTCTTCCTGTTTTGACTATTTTTCCTCTTGTTCCTGACATCCATGGAATTGAACTTCACATGGGTTACAGACATGACAAACACCCCCCCAGTCTCCATCTAAGTGGCTAATAAACTATTGAACATGACACATCCTGTTGTGGATGCCTTGGTGCAAGGCTATTCACCCTTATTTGAAAGATTCTAGGACATGCCTTTCCTTTCCAGGTCTTAGAATTTTAGTTGGAGTTTCCAGTTCCTCAACTTTGCACTTCTTCAGAAACAAATCCCATTTATTTTTACCTCTATTCCACCAGTTCCTGCCCTGGCCCTTCCTATTTCAGTCAGTGGTTGCATGATCAAGCCAAACTCTGACTCATCCCCTCTGCGGCTCTACTCATACCCCCTCCCATATGATGCCCTGCAGTTTTTCCTTCTTGGGACTTCTAGCTCTGCTGTTTTCTCTCCTTTCCCCCCACTGTTCTGGGTAGGTTCTTATTTCCCTTGTCTTTTACATTTGTTTGGTTCAGATTCCTCATTTAGTAGAGGAAACAGATAATTCCTAAAGTCCCTTTTGGCTCCAGTGCCATGAGATCCTTAAAGCACAGAAATCATGCTTGATCTGTTACATTTTCCAAGGAAATATTCCTTAAAGTATTTAGAAGGATGGTGCAGAAGGCTGAGTCCAGTTGCCTGGACCTAGCCATGCATTCTTACCACCTCTAAGCCTTGACTGGGACTGAAACCAGGTGCACTTTCTTTGCTTGTTTATTGTGAAGATCAAGCAAGACAACATGGGTTGAAGGACCCACAGTGCACATGCCCCTTGCTCAGTGCTCCCAGTGTACAAAAAGTCAGCCCAGCAACCGGGACCTCAGCCCACCTGTGAGTGCACATTGTTGCCTCTCTTCCTCCTCCAACAATGGAGCCAAACTGCTTAAACTCAGAGGCATCCCACAGAGCAGGGGGCTGCAGAGAGGAGGTACACAAGGATGGCAGAGATGAGGTGGACCTCCCAGCTGCCCCGACCGTCCACTTCATGCTGCCTGCCTGTGTTCTGTGCCCTGAGAATCCGCTTAGCTTCCCATGATGTGTCACCTGAGGGTTGATGTGTCCACAGGGGCCAGAGGAGTGCTCCTTCTCCTTGTGGGAAAACCACGTAGAAGGCGCATTATAAGAAGTTTCTTTTTTTATTTTTAAAGAGAATTTAAAAATAGTAAAAAAAACATGGAAATGATACAGAATTTCACTAAACATAATAATAGGAATTTAACTATGCTTGCTATATTGCATACTGTTGTCTTCAAATTAGTTATTAAGATTTCCAGATATAAGCATACAAAATTGCTCAAAAAGTTATAAACAATTAAAAAGGGAGGGCTGGTCAGAGAGCCCAGTGGATTAAAACACCTGCTCAGGTAGACACAAGGACAGGGGTTCGATCCCCCCGGCGTGCCATGCTGGCCCTGTATGCTGAGACAGCAATGGAGACTGGGTGTGGTGCTGTGTGCCTGTAATCTCTGCACTTGAGAGGCTGAAAACAGGGGAATCACTACAAGTCTAATCTGTGTAGTGAGGCTGTGTAGATCACGTACTAAATACATAAAAAAAAATTAAAAAGGAGAGAGAAAAATATACATTAACTGTTTCTTTCAATAGACCAGCAGAAATCGGCAGTACAATTATCCAAGCTATCCTGTGTATATACATATATATTTCTTTCTCTTCCTTCTTTGTTTTCTCCTTTCCCTCAGCCAAGTTATTACCAGATTTCTTTTGTGGCAATGGAGTTCAGAGTCCTCAGCCAAGAAAATTCAAGACAATTCTTTCACCAACTTTGTGTATAACTTTGCCGGGAAAACCCTAAGCTGGAGCCCACACATCTTTCTCTTGAATCCAATGACTGTTTGTGTACTGTGGCTGAACAACTTCCGCTTTCACTTGGGAAAGACTAGGATTCTGGTAATTCGATTGCCAAGAGCTGAACCACAATTAAGTGTGGCCCTGCCCCCGAGACGTCTGGGCTAGAGGAGACTGGTCAGTATCAAATGCTCCAGGAACACACTTGCAATCAATCTCTTGGGTTGTTCCCCAACAGATGATAAAACCAATTCAATATGTGGAGACTATACTAGCCTGGTTTATCTGCAGGATGACCTATTTATTTCCCTTTTGTAATAACATCAAGGAATCTGAGTCTGCTAATGAACATGAGGGATAAAGGAGAGAGAGAGATAGGAATATTTATTTGGGCTAGGAATATAGATCAACTGGAGAGCACTTGCCTAAGCTGTGAAAGGCCCTGGTTCAATCCTTAGCACCACAAGGAAGGAAGGAAGGAAGGACGGAAGGAAGGACGGAAGGAAGGAAGGAAGGAAGGACGGACGGACGGACGGAAGGAAGGAAGGAAGGAAGGAAGGAAGGAAAGAGAAAGAAATAGGGGGAGAGGGAAAGGAAGGGAAGGGAAAGTTGGGAAGGGAAGGGAGGGGAGGGGAATATATATCCAGCATAGCTTGGGTAATTGTACTGCTGAAAGAACCAGTTCATGCTTATTCTTTCTCTCTCCCCTTTTAAAGTTTTTATAACGTTTTAAACAATTTTGTATTGTTTTAATTGTTGCTCTTGTTGTGTTTTGCGGTACTGGGGATCAAACTTGGGACTTTGTTCTTATGCTGCTGAGCTATATCCTCAGCCCTTGCGTGCTTACATCTCATGATCTGAACAACTAATTTAAAGATAACTGTATGCAATATAGCAATCATTGCTGAATTCCTATTATTATTTGTTAGGTGAAATTTTGTATTATTTCAAATGCTTGGGGGGGTTGTTTACTTTTTAAAATTCTCTTTAAAAATTTTTTAAAAATGTGTTCTCTGTTCACTGCAGACTGATTATCCTCAGTTTAGAACAGTTTTGGGGAAGGGGTGGCTGAGAGAAAAGTAGATTTTTGAAAAAGAGTACCAAGTGGTATTAAAACAGAACAATTACAATTGATACAGAACTTCACTAACCAAAATAATACAAATGCCACAGTATTTGCTGTATTGTATAGTGTTGTCTTCAAATTAGTTGTTCATATTATCGGATATATGCCTGCAAATTGGAAGAAGAAGATAAGAAAAATTATATAAGAAAGTAAGAGATAAAAAGGAAAAATAATAGAAAAAAGAAGACAAAGCTAATTAAGGATTAACTGCTCCTTTCCACAGGCCAGCAGATATTCACAGTACAATGATCCAAACCATCCTGTTCACATACACAAATATATCTCTTCCCTTGTTTTCTCTCCTATCTTTCTCTTCAACTCAGATTTTCTCACACTAAGAAGACAATATGATGTTTGCACATGTGGGTTTGGTTTATTTCACTTGAGAGTACCGTCTGTAGGTGCATCCATTTACCAATGAAAACCTCAAATTTATCCTTTTTTTTTTTTTTATACCTGAATGTATTCCATTGTGTAAAAACACCACATCTTCTTTATCCATTCCTCAGTTGATGGGCATTTGGATTGCTTCTAAGATTTAGCTATGACAAATTGCCTTGTATAAACATGGGTGCAAACACATCATAATATTTTCATTTCTTCTAGCAAAATACCCAGAATGGGAATAGCTGGGTTGAATGGCACCCCCAATCCTAGCTTTTTGAGGAATCTCCATGCTTATTTCTATAGTGGTTGTACTAGTCTGCACTCCCACCAGCAGTGGAGAAGGGTTCCTCTGGGAAAAGTAGATTTTAAGTAAAATCATGCGCCTGTATTTAGGTACTGGGAGCCAAACCCAAGGCATTTTACCTTAAAGGTACATCTCTAGCCATTTTTCATTTTTTATTTTGAGACAGGATCTCATTAAGCTGCCAATACTGCCTTCAAACTTATAATCTTTCTGCCTCAGCCGCTCCAGTTCAATAAAGCAAAAAAATTATTTGATGTCAAACAAAACATACCATTTGGGTGTATATTCCTCACTCCTGGATAGAGAAAAAGTTTTGAGACATAAGAGTGTTTTGAAAACCACTGCAGTCTCCATATTTACTTCTAAAAGTAGACTGAGTGAACTTTGACCAGAAACTGTTAATGTTGGGACAAAAACACATATTAAGCGACAGTGCAACTATGAAGAGGAATTCATGCCGGTGTTCTGTAGCCTGCCAAGTTATCTTAACACATTCTATGATATATTTCAAAAAACTAAGAAGGCTTGGGAGATAGCTCAGCAGTCTAGGTGCCTGCCTTATAAGCACAAGGACCCAAGTTCAATCTCTAGTACCAGGGCCAGGGAGATGGCTCAGTGGAGTAAGTGCTTCCCTGGCAAGTACAAGGGCCTGAGTTCAATACCTTGTTCTGCCAAAAATTTTTTTAAAAAAATGATTTCAATCTCCAGTTTCATGCCATGTCGCCCTGAAACTGTTGCACCTATAATCCCAACAATGGGGAGGCTGAAACAGGAGGATCACGATTAGTCTGACCTGTGTAGTGAAACCTTGTATCAAATAAATAAATTAAAATGAATAAAAAATAAAATAACTGGGAAGTCTAAACATTCCCAAAACATAGAAATGATTACTGTTTGAAGAGATAGAAACGTTTATATTGCCCTGCTTTTGCCACTATGTTACATACACATATTGAATTACCCTACTTTGTCCCAGAAATGTGCACAAGTATAATGTCTCAATAGTAAAAGGAAAGAAGAAAGCAAGCAGCAGAGAGATGTACGCATCTGTTGTCCACTGATACCTTCTTGTCATAAATGAAAATTTTGCAGCAGTGTTTCTAAGACACAGAATTGGAAAAAATGTTCCATCAGCCAGAGTATTTCTTTTGTGGCCAGGATTGGATTTTTCTTTTTTTGAAGCTGATAGCTTGCTTTTGTGGATGCGATCTTTTTACCTATCTCTCTTATGAAGCAAGCCTTCCTTCCCTGTCCCTGCAATGTGACTCTTAGTGTTGATTTTGATCACATCAAGGACTCAGAAAAGATCTGATTCTCTTAGGCAAGAAGGTTCATGCGATGGGCCCAAGCAGTCCGGGGCTGCATCTCCTGGAAGGTCAGATGCTCAAAGCTCTTGGCTGAGCCAGGGTTCTCCCTTCAGGCTTATAAAACACAATGCTCCAGCCCACAGTAGGCAGTTTCCCTAAAGAAGCCTTAAACATCCACTTCACTAGGATTTCAGTGCTGTGGGACAGAACAGAGGCACTACCACCGCCTCTCCGTCAGACACTCACCTTTCTGGATTTCTGATTACATCTTACGGACTCCTTTTACTTTTTTGTTTTTCATTTTCTCATTGTGATAAAACACCCACAGCTTATGCTGCTTTGTTTCTGTCTTTGTTCTTATTTGTTCTTTTTTTCTCTTTAAAATAAAAAGGGTTTTTAAAAAAATCATAGAATTTACCATCTTGACCATTCTTAAGCTCACTAGCATTAATTACACTATTTCCAGGACCCTTTTCATCTTGTGAAACCAAAACACTGAACTCTTGGTTCCTTGCCCCTAGCCCTTGGAAATCACCACCTTACTTTCTCTCTGTGTGGATCAGAGTACTCCAGGGAGCTTGAATAAGTGTTTGTCTTGCTGTGACTGGTTTATATTACTCAGTGTAATGCCTTAAGGTATATCCAGGTTGTAGTGAGTTATCATCTCTTATGGGGCAGAGAGGTTCTGCTTCCTCCAGGGACCCTTGCTTCTCCACACTTGCTCTATCTGATGTTGATGTTTAGGCTCTCGGGAAGACACTGAAGTTTCTCATTCCTCATGCTTGCTGCACTTCAGCCCAACAGTGATGAGCCTGTGGCATAACTGTTGCAGCAAGCTATTTGTGACCGTTGAAAGCTCTAAAAGTTTCACTATCACTGTCCTAGGCCTTCAAGAACCAAGCACATAATTAGAGAATAAGAGATAGCACCTGTGTCCCCCTGGAAATGAATACTGCTGATTGGATGAAGTTCCAGCTTCCACACAAGTGCCTGCCTCCAGATTAAGGGAGCTGGGAACCCTAATTGACACTAATCACTGTCCACTAAGCTCCAGCTTATGGAAGCCACTCCAGTGACCCAGGAACAAGGAAATGCCTGGATGCAGGGGAAAATTCTCCTAGGGTGTGTTCTACCTCTTGCCTCTGTTGAGACTCCGCATCACTGGCATGTTCGTTTTTTGTCCCCAGCTGGGAGCAAGCTTGTCTTTTTTTCCCACTGCCTCCTCATAACTTACCCCAGAGCCGAAAGCTGTCAGCTACCCACAGGGCTCCTCCCCAAGGCCCTGCTCCTCTTTTTTTGGCTCACCATCTCCCTCCTTCATCTTGCTCCTAAAGAGAACCTACCCGTAGTTATACCTGCAAGCTTATTTTTATTGATACTTTTACAATCATTTTTTAGTAGCATGGCCTAGGCCTCCAAAACAATTTCCCTCTCCCTCTGTCCATGTCAATGCTTATTGCAAGAGTAAGGCAAGGAAATGGCTTAAGGAACATGGGGTTTCCCCTGCTGGGCCCCATTTTGCTACTGACCTCTTTTCTGAGGAAGAATCCTTGACTTCAAGAGCAGCCCTGCCTCCAGCAGCTCAGCTGGGCCCCACCCTTCTAGTGTCCACCCTTTACAGGGCAGAAATGCACAACCAGGGTGCTGGGCTTTCAGGGCTCTGACCGCACGCACAGAAAAGCCCTTGTGCCTCGCCTAATGCTCCACTGCTGCAGTCCTGAAATGCTTAATAATTTTAGAGAAAATGCCTGACTTTTCCTCTTACACAACTGGGCTCTACAAGTTATGCAGCCAGAGCTGGCCAGAGTGTCTGTGTGTGACCACGCCCACTGCCCTCCTGGGAAAGGCACAGTTGTCCCTGGAAGGGTGTGGAGCCTCACCCTGTGCATTGAGAGGGCAGCTCCCCAGAGGTGAAGTGGCCTGTGCAGTGCCGCACAGCCAAGCTAACTAGTGCTGCTCTGCCTTGGAGCCAGCTGAGCATGGACTGAAACCTCCAGTAACTGAACTGAAGCAACCTCTCCTTCCTTCATTTTTAGTGTAGAGTATTTGTCTCAGCAACAAGAGAAGAGTAACTGAGACACTCACTTTACCTTAGTTGGGTCAAACTAAAAGGACGTGGGATGTTATATTTTAAATACAAACAACATATTAGTGTCATACTCATTAGTAGATGCACCAGGACGGAAAGAGCAGTTATATTTTGGTGCAAAAACTGCAACAGAATCAAATAGAAATATGAGAAAAATACTTGTTTCTCAAAGACAAAAGAAAATGGTGACGGTAAGGCCTAGCTGCCACAATGCTGGGCTGCACATATACGTGATGACTGGGGCTTTCATGCTGTCCTTCTGGCCTTTTAAGAGTCAAAGTCTCCTTCACCGTGGAGGGACTTCTGGTTTCATAGTGCTGCCACATCAGAAATCATCAAAGCTGACTGGGCCCCACATATCTGAGCTACTGCTAGGCTGTCAACAGTGTTTCATGATACAACAGGGATGGAGATGTAGCTCAGCAGAAGAGCACTTGGCTACTGTGCGTAAGGCCCTGGATTAATTCCCAGCACTACTAAAAATAAGTAGTGAATAAATGAAACAAAAACTATTTGTATAAAATACCTCAAAGGTAAATTTAAAAAAAATTCTTTTAAAAGTTTTTAATAACTGCTTCAGAGTGAGTTTCTTTTTTGAGTGATTAAAAATGTCTGGAATTAGTGATAAAAGTGGTAGTAGTAGTATGACCTTGTGAATTTACTAAATATTATTAAAGTATTCTTGTAGATAGTGAATTATACATTATGTATGTTTTACCACAATCAAAAATTAATACTGAAGCTATTTATCAAATTCATCATGAAATAGTGTACTTGGGGAGCTTGTAACCATATTTTTCTTTGAACAATTAGGTATCATCTCCAAGTTTTTATTATTTAAATTTATTTTAATACATAGTTTTCAAACATTCCAATGCCTCATCTCACTTCCACTCCCAAACACAAAATAGTTCAAACATATATTTAATTCAGAGTCCAGGAAAAAGAATTTTACTGGGTCATATCTTTTCAGGATATCCTCAAAATCATCTTTTAATCCCTGAAAATAACTTTGCTTTTAGCTACAGAAATGAATGCCTGAACAAGCAGGTGACACTTGCATATGGTACCATGTAGACACAGACAAATTTTTATTTTATTTTTTTCCATTAAGTGTATTTTTAAAAGGATATACCCAAATTCTTAAAGAACATGTGTTTTCTAGAATTACATTTTTAGAATTTTCTGAAACATAATTAGAACTTTTTTGGCTAGTGGTTTTATTTGTAGCTGATTTGGTTTAGAAATATTGATTTTACAGAATAATTTTCATTCTGGTACAAGAAAAATGACTATGAACATAGTAAAATGTCAGCTGCCGTACCTTAGGGGAACAAAGAGCACACCAGAGTCCAGCATGATGGAAATATTGAGCAGCACCTGAAAGCTCTTCCTCACCGAAGAAGTGTTTCACACCCAGCTTCTGTATGGCTTGTGAGGAAATGTCCCTCTGCCCCACCCTCCCTGCAGGGTGGTGGGAATGGCATGGGTCCATCAAAGGAAGAAAAGTCCTATAACCCCAGACGTCAGGGAGAGCAGCAGCAGGACAATTTCTGCTGTCATCTCAAGTGGCAAATTCAAGAACTTTCTGAAGAAGGTACGGCATAGTTTCCTTGTCATTTCATCAGTCTCAGTGTGGCATGTCCCTTGCCTGACTCTTAGTGAGGACTAGAGTTGGGCCTTGCCATGAGTCAGGCAAAGGACAGGATTATCAAAGGATGCAGGATTATCAAAGGATGCAGGATTATCAAAGGATGCAGGATTATCAAAGGATGCAGGATTATCAAAGGATGCAGGTTACTAGCAGAACCAGCCCCACTCACCTTGTGCCAAGTCAGCCTGCTTTCTGTCTGCTTCTAACTCAGCTCAGCAGCTGCACGTGCCAAGGGATACCACCAAAAATTTGCAGATTTTGGTAAGAAAGAAAGAAATGGTACGCTATGAACTACCCAGGGAAATTTGAAAATTACTTTTTATGGCTAACAGGCTATTAGGAGGAACAGTGCTGCCAACAAAGTCCTCATGTGTCAGGTGGAGA
The DNA here is from genome assembly GCA_004027165.1 of Ctenomys sociabilis. Lineage (NCBI taxonomy): Eukaryota > Metazoa > Chordata > Mammalia > Rodentia > Ctenomyidae > Ctenomys > Ctenomys sociabilis. The sequence continues at coordinate 65,372 of PVKA01004383.1, forward strand.
CACACAGGCAGTGACTCTCTTTGCATCCCTTATATCCTATCCACCTGCCCACCCTTAGGGCAGGTGGCAGTCACACCCAGATGGGGCAGCCTTCATCCCAGCAGTGCACACTAATCAGTCCCAGCATCACAGACCCCAGATCCGGCCACCTCCCAAATGTCCCACCCAGGACCCTGCAAGCTTGTTGGGGACATCTACATAGAAACCATAATAAGGGCCAGCGGTATAGCTCAGCGGACTAAGCGCTTGCTTATGTAAGCATAGGAACCAGTGTTCGATCCTTGGTTCCCCTAGCCGCGCCGGCCCCGCCTTCGGGTGCGCTGAGCCGGCAATGCAATCCGGGCGTGGTGGCGCGCGCCTGTCATCCCAGCACATGGGAGGCAAAAAGCAGGAAGATCACTATGAATGTGGGCTGCATGCATAGTGAGACCCTGCACCAAAAAAATAGAAAAAAGACGAAACCATAATAACTCCCTTTCTCCTCCCCCTACCACCTGTCACTTCCTCTTCTTTCTTCGGTTCTCCCTAAAGACCGAAAGCCGTGCCCTCAGAACCCACACTCTCTCTAGTAAAAATTCCTACTTTAGTGACAAACAAACAGCAAGGCTGGAGTGGAAAAACATGTGTCCACAGTAAGGACTGCTGAGCAGATTGAAGGCCATCTCCAAGGACAGAGGAGAAGATGATCAGAGAGACTCCATGAAGCCAGTCGCCTATGCTAGGAAGGGCCCAAGTTGAAATAAGTCACTATGTCTCAGTCAGGAGGTGACACCTGACTTTACCAATCCTGCCATTTATCAGCTATGGCACTAAAAAAAAAAAAAATTAACTTTTCTGAACAAATGTTCTCCTTTATACAAATGGGAATAGCTACAATGATGTGAATATTCTTGATTCTACTGAACTGTATATTTAAAATTGATTGGGATTTTTCTTATCACAATAAAAATGGGATAACAACCACACCTACTGCACAGGAAGGTTGTGAGGCCTAGACCACATGTGATACACACTCAGTGAACACTGTATCTGCTGTTGCTCTCATGATTTCATCACTGGCCTGTGTGAGGGTCTCTTTCTTAAGTGGCTTGTGAGCTTGTGCTATCATCAGAGCCCTGGACTGTGACCAAGGAAAGTAGAAGGGCCTTCCAGGCACAGAAAGCTTGTCTTCCCAGAAGGAGACTAAAACCAGGCATGTAAAGGGAAGACACTAGGCACAATAAAAAGAGACAGAAATCTTCAACTGAATTAATGAGGTACTCACCAAATTTTCCTGGAACTTCATTTCCTCCTTTGGGACAATGATACGAAATTGACGTTACTTCCACAATTCTGTGCCTACGTTAATTATTAGCCAGTTAGGTGTCTGGATTTCAGATGGTCTCAAAAGCCACTGTGATCTTTCTGAACCTCAGCATCCGCATCTGTGGAATGGGGAAGGTGGGCACTACCCGCAGAGGCTTCACGGTTATCCACAGGAAAAGCATCATCGCAACTTCTGTGTCAGCCTCACCACGGGCTCATTTTTGTTTTGTTTCATTTGAGACAGTCTCACTGGGTAGCCCAGGCTGGTCTTGAACTCACAATTCTCCTGCCTCAACTTCCTGAGTCCTGGGATTATAGGCGTGCAGCACCATATCCTTTGGGCTCAGGCTTCAGAAGGAAGCAGTCTCAGCGCTGACTTTATAAGTCTAAATATAACACCAGCAAAGCCGCAGGGGCCAGGCTGGGGAAGTAGGCAAGGAAGCCTGGGCCAGAACTGGCTGAGTTGGTGGAACTGAGGAGGCAGGGGATGGCCGTCAGAGGAGTTCTGCTGCATGCAAGTAACAGGACAGTGAAAAAGCATGCTCTGGGCTGAGGAGGTAGCTCAGTGGTCTAAGCACCTGCCTGGCAAGTGTAAGGACCCAGGTTCAATCCCCACACTACATGCTGAACCAACCCCCAGGCCACCAAAACCTGCAATCCCAGCACGGGGGAGGCTGAGACAGGAGGATCACTATGAGTCCCATCTGTGCAGGGAGACCCTGTAGCAAATACATTTTGTTAAAAGAAGTGTTCTGCTTAAAAATGGCAAGCTAGCAGCCAAGACTTCAGGTGCAAGACAGAAATTAGCCCAAGAGGAGTGTGTGTAGATCAATGAATCCCTCATCTCTTTCTTTATAATCTCTCTGACTTCATGTCATGTAAGCCAAAAGGACAGTGCCTCTGTCCTGCACCTCCACAAGGCAGGGTTCAGATGCAGCTCGGCCTTGTGGCCTAGGCCTGAGCTGTTCATTGTGCCCTCATGGAGTGTTTGTGGAATAAATAAGACAAATAAATATCCTGTATAAAACAGTGAATCATGACATTAAACTTTAAGGGTGGAACATGGAAAAATAAGTGAATCAGGAAATAACATATCCACCAAGACCAAAATGAATGCAAAGAAGAATCTGCAAAGAATAAAAGATATGAAAGTTTAAATGAAGAACAGAATTAATACTACTCTTGACTTTTACCTCAGACTCCCAAACAGCAGGCCCAGCTGGCTTTGTGCTCCCAGTGTCCTCTTGGAGCTATCAGTTGGGCAACCCCTCTTCCTCTTCCTACCCAGATGCGACCCTAAAGGGCACCTGCTGCCATCCTATTGCCTCGAGACCTCGCTGTCACAGGCTTGGCCTGGGGCTCAGCAAAGTCGCCTCCATGGAGATCCCCAGGCACTAGTGTTGGCTTGCCCAGCCCTTCCATTCTCCTGCCCTGTGCATGACAAACAACTGAGGTCTGTAGGGACTTCCCCTAGCCAGCAGCCCCTTTCCTGAATCAAGACTGGCTTGATTTAGAAGGCACCTTCTTGGCATGTAGGCCAGCAAGGTTCTTGCTCTCTACTCCAAATCCCTGGCCTCTTTCTCCACCATGTCCCTCCCAGCTTCTAACGAGATCCCAACATGCCAGGCCTGCGGGGACAAAGCTGTGGCACGTGGGCCACAGTGGGCTGTTTGTATTATTGAGATCTTGAAAAGGATCAGCATGGCTGCCCTGGACAGTTTCACCCCTGCGCCTTTGCACTTCCTGTTTCTGACACCTGTGTACTGATTCTTGCTCTTCTGATATGACTAGTGATAGGATTGGAGCTGAAGGATCAAAGAGAAAGATAGAAGTCTCAAGCCTGAGAATCCAAGGACAACAGATGATACGTTCTATTTTCTTCTTTCTTAAAAAATTATTTTTGGTAGTTTTAAATAACGAAATAAAATACAGTAGAAAACTATGTGTAACATCCTAAAAAGAAATCTACAGCAATAATACTAAATCACGTAAGTGCTCCAAAAAGAACAAGTCTGCCAGAGAATTAGCAGTTGTAGTGATGATGATTAAAACATTTTTATTTTTAAAATATAAATTTAGAATTAAAAGAAAAAATTTACATCTGCCCATAGTAAAAAGTAGTTCAGACTTTGAACATGTTCACTGCCTCTGTATATGCCAATGATAACAGATTTTGTTTTTTTTGTTTTTTGTTTTTTTTTAATTTTTCTTTTCCTTCCTTTTTGCTTTTTCTTTTTTTTTCCATTTATTTTTATTTTATTGAAATACAAATGTCAATCAGACAGTTTCAAAACACCTTAACCATACAGAATCGATGAATTAATACATTGCAAACTGTTTTCATAACGTACAGATTTTGTTTTGAAGGAAGGAAAGGACAGTTACTGGAGGTTTCTGTCCATATTCAGCTGGGTACAAGGCAGAGCAGCACAAAGCAGAAAGCAACCTTTCATGGTGGTGGCAAAGAACAAGAGCACAAAAGGAGTAGCAGCAGCTCAAGCAGCAGCTCCTCTTCCCACCTTACATTATAATGCACATTACCTGCCCTTGGGCAGGTGCAGCACCCACACCCACAGTAATCAATCACAAACTCCAGAAGCCACTCTAGGACTGCAGGAGGCTTTGGGGGGACACCTATACACAAATCATAACATTCTGCCCCTGGGCCCCCAAAGACTCATGCATATCCCTTTATGCAAAAGCCATTCTAGTCAATCTCCAAGAATTGTCAAGTCCCAACAGTTTCAACATTGCTTAAAAGTCCAAGCCCCAAGTCTCCTCCAAGATCCAACGCAGACTCTCTACTGCGAGCTCCCAGCTCCCGTACAAATGAAAACTTAAACACTTGCAACATTCAAAGGCACAAGATAAACATTACCGTTTCAAAACCTACACACAGCAGGATACAAACCATTGGGGCTGAAGCAAGTCCAAAATGCAGCAGGGCAAACATTAAGTCCTGAAGTTCCATGTGGGACATCTGAAACAATCTGTGATGAGTTGTGAGGCCCTACATGGGCCCTACATGGCTCCATCCTTACAGCACTCGTGGTGGTAGCTCCCATGGCTTCTCTCGCAGGCCAGCTTTGTTCCCTCCTTGCAGTTTCCCTTAGATGATCCACGTTCCTGGCTTTTCCAAACTCCTGAGAGTTCCACTGAATAGACTTCTCACTCACAGCTTTACACCCCCCCCCTCTCAGGGGCACATTGCCTGGCCTCCCAGGTCTTCTTCTGAAATCGAGGTGGAAGCCTTCTTAACCTCACAACTCCTGCATTCTGCATCTGCCTAAAACCAGCACCATGTGGATGATGCCACGGTCTGCTGCCAGCTGGAGCAGTAGCCAGGCTTCCTTCTCTCTTGGGTGTAGGGGTTGAGTGCTTGGCTGGCCGAGCACTCTGACCCTGATTTGTAGGAACAAATTCTCCATGCCAGTACCATTCTGGAACTTGGTGAGGCCGGCTGCTGCAATTCTGGAGCACTGGGCCCAGTGGCTTTCCCCTCAAGGCAAAGTCCCTGACCTTTGCAGTTTTGAGGCTGCAAAGGGTGGTGGAGACCTGCCTCCTCCTGTGATGCCCTCAGGCCATCCCTTTCCATTCTCAGGTTCCTTCTCGGCAATGGAGATCCCCTCAGCTCCATCTTTGTAGTCCACAACTTTCTTGGAGCTTCCTTTCTGGTCAAACTCACAATATTTTGAACCATCCTGCTGGGCTCCTTGCTCTTCATTCTCAACATAAATCTTGCTAAAAGCCCCCAGTAACAACCATGTGACCTCCCCAATATTTGGCTGTTTTGAAATATCTTTTGACAGATTTATCAGTTCATGATACTTAAACTCACAAAGTCTCTCAACACGAGCAAAACACAGACAGCTTTTCTGCCAAATCAAAACACAAATGATCCGGAGTCCAACAACATGCGGTCCTTCTTCCCAGCAAAAACTTCCCCATTCTGGTCTTTACAGGCTGGCTTCCTATCCTTCTGCTCTGAGCTCTGACCAGAATCTCCCAAACAGAACAGCCATAGCTGTTTCAGTACTTGGATTGTAGGTGACATCTCTGTACCTTTCCTAACTCTTCCCATAAGCCATTCCCAAAAGCTTCTTATCCACGTGGTCAGATTTAGCCATAGCAACAACCCCACTCCTGAAGTACCAAATTGTGTCTTAGTTACTCTTCTCTCATTGCTGGACACCCAAGATGAAGGAAGGAAAGGTTTATTTAGCTCACAGTTACTGGAGGTTTCAGTCCATGCTCGGCTGGCTCCAAGACAGAGTAGCACACAGCAGAAAGCAACCTTTCATGGTGGTGGCAAAGAGCCAATAACAGATTTTAACTCAGAAGTAACCCTAGAAACACAGTTAGAGATAGCAGGCCGTTTGGATGAACAGAGATGTTCCAAGGATAGCTGAACAGGCAGTTCCCAGAGTGTTCTACAGGAGCACAGGGTGAGGCTTACTAGCTGCAAGCCACGGCAAGGGAGTCTGGCTTGAGTCAGCAGGTACTAGGGACCTACCGCCAGCTCTTGAGAGGAGAGAGTAGCCTGTTGAAGTCTGAATTTTATGAAGACAAAAGGTCTTAATAAACCCCAGCAACATGGGCTGGATGGAGGCCCACACTGCATTTTTCAGGTATAAAGGGGGCAATGTGAACTTTGACTTTGGCTCAATCCCCACAGATACTGATGGGGTGAAATTTAAGAACAGAACCCAAGGCTAATATGTTGGGGGTGAAGGAAGAACTTACCTGCTCTGTTCACAAACAGCTGCTTTCATTCGACCCCTTCTTTTGTCTGTTCTTAAATCCAGATTTAAAAAGGATTTTTCTCTGATGAGGATTATTTTGCACGGAAAATAATTTCCCTTTTCTGGGAAAACAGGAGTACAGGGTGTGTGTGTGTGTGTGTGTGTGTGTGTGTGTGTGTGTGTGTGTGTGTGTGTAGGGAGAAAACAAAGCAACATCTTGTCATTTCATAGTCCTTTGTGATTGTCTGAGAGTTCCAAAAGGAAAGTGAGATGCTTTCTTACCCTTTTGTATCCTAGTAAGTTTTGAAAAATGTATTTCTGGTAGGTGGTAGAATCTCTTAAATCATCTCTTGTATTTAATAAAAATTTAGGAAATATATTTTGTGTTATATGAAATACATTTTGTATTGTGATACCTGAATTTCCTTGGGATATTTTGCCGATCTGGCTGGAATCCCTTTAGGGGATTCCAGCCACCTTTCCCTACAGACCCTCAGCTTTGCATCCTGCAGCCCTGTCCTCCCTGGATTTCTGCATCTGCTCTGCGCCTGGCCCAGTTCTGAAGGGCCATTGGCTCTGTGGGTTCTTCTCCTTGTCTTTCACAGCCAGAATCCTCTGGAGAGGAAGTGCAAGGAACCCTGTGTGGCTAAAGCTGCCCTTGGTTCTTGGTCTTGGCTGTGCGGTGAAATCACTTGAAAGCCAACACTGCTGGTTTAAATGACCTGGAGTAAATTCCAAGTATCAAGCTGCTCAAAATTCCCTGAGCGATTCTACTACACAGCTAAACTCAAGACTATTTCTCCAGCCTAACCTTCCTTTGAGGAAGAGACAGAGTAGGGACCTCGCCTCTGATATAAGGTCTTAGCTTAATTTAGGAACTACTCGTTGAAGAGGGCCGGGGTGTGTGGGGTTGGGGTTCATGAGCACCTGCTCTGGTGCCAGGCAAATGAGAAGCGTCCCTGTGCCAGTGTGGGCTGTGAAAGCAGAAGCCTGGCCGCCAGCAGCCCTGGCTTGTTCCTCTAGCTCTTCTCCCTTGCCAGACGTTGATGTCTGACCATGGATATAACTCTAGTCTGTTGGTGCGTTTCTTTTCCCGGGGAGAGTGTTGGAGTGAACCTATGGCTCCTTGTTGTGGAGTCAGGGATCCAGGCAACAGCGCCAAGGAGCTGCTCAGGAGGCTGGGAACGCATGGGTCATGTCGCTCTCCATGACTGAGCATGACTAGGAAGAGCTACGCTTGGGCTGGTCCTTTAGTACTGAGCCTCTGGTGCACAGAGGAATCTCCAGTTCTGAGCAATATATTAAAATGCAGATTGCTGGACTTAGAATTTTTCCAATTGGTATAGTTTTCAAGTCCAGCAATCTGAGTTTTTAATGAATAGATATAGGTAACCTAGACCATATCCTAGCAAACATGTTCCAGAGAGTAACCTGGGAGACAGACTGCATGAAAAGGCATAGGAAGGAACTCAGATCACCCCCTCCATCCCTATCTCCAGCCCAAGTCTCCTGTTACAAGGCTTCCAGAAGCGAAGCCTTCAGCCTTCGTCCTTGCATGCTTCTTGTTTTTTCTGGATTCTGCAGTCTGGGGTTGTCTCCTGTCTCTTTCTTCCCCCTTAGAAAGGGGTCCAGATACTTTACCACTTCCTGGCACAGCTTCCTGGAGCAGAACTTCAGCAATATAAAAGCTTCTCAGTTTACAGAGGCAGAAAAGATACATTCAAGGCCTAAGAACAGTGCATGCATATGATAATGTTCAAACTATACTACAAAGGTTGGAATGAGCACTATTTTTGTATGACCCCCTCCCCCCAAGCACAGGAAAACAAAGTAAAAATAGGATAAATGGGATTATGGCACTCTAAAAAGCTGCACAGCAAAGGAGACAATGGAATGGATAGGCAATCTGAGATATGAAGGAGAAAAATTGCCCCTTCAGAATGAGAGAAAATAGTTGCAAACTATCCATCTAGAAAATGGTTTGTATCCAGAATACAGAAAGAATTCAATAACAAAAAGTGAATAAGCTAATTTTATTTTATTCTCAAGAGAAAGAAAATAATTAAAATGATACAAAATTTTAAAACAAGATGATAAGAAATTAACAATGGTTATTATACTGCATATTGCTGTCTTCAAAGTAACAGCTCAGATTACCAGATACAGGCAGACAAAGTTGATTAAACAATGTAAGGACTATTCCTTACAATGAAGTGATAGAAATTAGTAGTACAATTATCAGGGCTGGCCAAATACCTCAACAGATTAAAGCACCTGCAAGTAGGCACAGAGTCTGAGAGTTCAATCCCTGGGCCCACCATGCTGGCCCTGCCCCTAGGGAATGCTGAGATGGCAACTGAAACTGGGCATGGTGGTGCGTGCCTGTAATCCCAGCTCTTGGGAGGCTGTAAATAGGCGGATCACTATGAGTCTGATTTAATAGTGAGAGTCTGAACACCCTGTACACCCTTCCCTAAAAAATACACACACACACACACACACACACACACACACACACACACACAAAAGTAGTACAATTATCTAAGCTGTCTTGTGTACATATATCTATGTATTTATCTCTTCCTTCTTTTTTCTTTCCCTGCATCCCAGTTGTTCTTTCCTCTGAGCAGTTTCTTTCCCTTTCACAATATCTAGTGTACCTTTTCAATCTTATTTAGTCTTCCAGATTCTTACACTAGGGAGACAATACCGCGTTTACACATGCAAGTCTGACTCATCTCACTTATGACAATGGCCTCTAGTTGCATCCATTAACCTATAAAAACCTAGAGGGTTATCTTTCTTTATGGCTGAGTAATACTCCATGTGATATAAAAATACCACATCTTTCTTATCCATTCCTTAGTTGATGGGCATTTGGGTTATTTTTCAAAATTTAGCTATGACAAATTGTGCGGCTATGAACACAGGTGCACACATATTGCTGTGGTGTGATTTTTTTTCAGCTTTTCTGGGAAAATACTCCACGCTGATTTCCGCAGTGGTTGCTCCATAATAAGCTACTTTTAAAGTGAGCAATAGAGCTGAGTATGGTAGCACATGCCTGTAATTCCAGCACGGGGAAGGCTGATTCTGGAGAACCATGAGTTCAAGTCCAGCCTGGACTACATAGCAAGTTCCTGTCTCAAAGATAAAATAATTAAAATTAAAATGTACCGTAAATCTAATTAAACTTTTCTCAAAAGAAGACATACAAATAGCCAACAGGAACACTAAAAAGAATGAGTTCAGCATCACTAATCATCATGAAAATTAAAATCAAAGCCATAATGAGGTAGTTCTTCATTCTGAACACTTACTATCAAAAAAGACAACATACAACAAGTACTGGTAAGGATACAGAGAAAAGGCACTGCTGCTGGGAATGTAAATTAGTACAGTTACCATGGAGAGCAGTATGGAAATTCCTCAAAAGACTAAAATAGCCTGCCATAGTTATGTATGCCTGTAATTCCAGTTACTCAGGAGTCAGAGGCCACAGGATTACAAATTCAAGGTCTGCCCAGGCAATTTAGCAAGACCTGGTCTTAAAATAAAAAAAGTCGGGGGGGGGGGGGGGAGAGCCAAATAGCTCAGGGGATTAAAGTGCCTGCAAGCAGGCACAGGGGCTGAGAGTTCAACCTGTGGGCCTGCCATGCTGGCCCTGTCCCCAGGGTGCACTGAGACAGCAATTGAGACTGGGCTTGGTGATGCACACCTATAATCCCAGCACTTGGGAGGTTGTAAACAGGAAGATCACTATGAGTTTGATTTACATAGTGAGACCCTGTAGAACCTGTACTAAATATTAAAAAACAAGAGGTCTGGGGATGAAGCTCAGTGGTAGTATTCATAAGGTCCCTGTTCAACCTTCAGTCCCCAAAATATTTTTTAAATAGAAATATGGTCTATCAGTCCCATTACTAGGCATATATTCGGGTAAGTTAAATCAGTATGTCAAAGAGACATTGCACAGTCATGTTTATTATGATTCTATTGATAAAAGCTAAGAATGATCTAAGTGTCCATAAACTGAGGAATGGATAAAGAAATTGTAAATATATGCAGAGGAATATTATTCAGCCATAGAATAGGGATGAAATTCTGTCCTTTGTTATGCATGACACATGGGAGATCATTATGTCAAGCATAATATTTTCTTTTTTTTTTTTTTTTTTTTTTTTTTTTTTTTTTTTTTTTTTTTTTTGTCTTTTTGAGACAGGGTCTCACTATGCAGTTCAGGCTGGCCTTAAGCTCACTTTGTAGCTCAGGCTGGTCTCGAACTCACAACAATCCTCCTGCCTCAGCCTCCCGAGTGCTGGGATTACAGGCATGCGCCACCATGCCCGGCTTGTCAAGCATAATAAATCGAGGCATAGAAGACAAACACTGCATAATCTTATTCATGGGTTAAGTCTAAAAATGTTGATCTTATCAAAGTTGAGAATAGAACAGTGGTTCCCAGAGGCTGGGTGTGCACCTCAGTGGTGAGGCTCTGAGTCCAGCCAAAATAAACATGTGAAATATTAAGTACAAAAATATAAATATCTTTCATGCATACATATAAAATAAGCAGTATGAAGAAGAAAATGCAGATTTTAAAATGTGCAGGATGATCTTAGTTGTATAAACTCTATATGTTTTATCCATGGGTAGCACAAACTTTTTTTTTAAATTTTAGGGAAAGGTCTACAGGATGTTCAGGATCTCACTACTAGATTGGACTTGTAGTGACCTGCTTGTTTACAGCCTCCCAAAAGCTGGGATTACAGGCAGGCACCACTACACCCAGTCTCAATTGTGTTCTCAGCGCGCCCCAGGGGCGGGGCTGGCACAGTAGGCCTGGTGATTGAACCCCTATACCTTCTTGCAGGCACTTTAATCTGCTGAGCTATTTAGCCAGCCCTACAAACTTGAAAAATTGTTCAATTAAATGTTCATAGTGGAATTTGGAATTAAGAGTGGCATTTTAAGTATTATTTTGAGGCAACAACTATTTAATTACACATCCTACTATACAATATCATACAAAATCATTTCCTCTAAAAGTTCCCTGTGCTCCTCCCTACCCTCAAACTTTTAAAACACATGGATTTTTTTACTATCTTCATAGTTTTGCCTTTTTCAATATGTTGTACACATAATTGGGATAATACAGAATGGAAACCTTTTAAACTGGCTTCTTTCTTACTTTTTATTTTTTAAAGAGAGTACAGGGCCAGGGAGATGGTTCAGTGGAATAAGTGCTTCCCTGGCAAGCACAAGGGCCTGAGTTCAATCCCCAGTTCTGCCAAAAAAAAAAAAAAAAAAAAAAAAAAAAAAAAAAAAAAAAAAAAAAAAAAAAAAAAAAAAAAAAAAAAGTACAAAATAGTATTAAAACAGAAAAATTACAAATGATACAGAATTACACTGAACAAAGGAATATGAATTTCCATGTTTGTTGTATTGCATAGCATTGTCTTCAAACCAGTTGTTCATATTATCAGATATAAGCCTGAAAAATTGGAAGAAGAAAGAAATACACAAGAAATTAAGGTGAGAAAAATGTCAAAGAACTTAACAAAGGAGACAAAACAAATTAAGCACCAACTTTTCCTTTCCATAAACTAGCAGAAATCCACAGTACAGTTCTCCAAACCATTCTGCTTACATACATAGACACATCTCTTTGCCCTATTTCCTCTCCTGTCCTTCTCCTCAGCTCAGTAATTCCTTCCTTTTGAACAGGTTCATTCCCTTTTCCCAGGACCTATCATATCCTTCAGATTTTATTTCCTCTTTCAGGTTCTCACACTAGGAAATAATATGGCATTTGCACATGTGGGTTTGGTTTATTTCACTTGAGAGTATGGTCTCTAGTTGCATCCATTTACCAATGAAAGCCTCAAATTTATCCTTTTTTATAGCTGAATGTACTCCATTGTACATTAAAACAGAAACACTAAATCTCCTGGAGGAAAATGTAGGTAGAAATCCTAAAGACATAGGGGTAGGTAGAGAAAAAAAGCAAACTACATGAGAAATACTTCAAAGAATCTACAACTGGGAAATATTTACAAAGAATACCACATCTTCTTTTCCCATTCCTTAGTTGATAGGCATGCGGGTGGCTTCCAAGATTTAGCTATTGCAAACTGTACTGCTCTAAACATAGGTGCACACATATTGCTGTGGTATGATGTTTTCATTTCTTCTAGAAAAATACCCAGGAGGGGACTAGCTGGGTTGAGTGGTACTACCCCCAATCATAGTTTTTCTGAGGAACCTCCACATGGACCTCCACGGTAGTCTGCCCTCCCACCAACAGTGGAGAAGAGTTCTTTTTTTTCGCCACAGCCCCTCCAGCATTTGCTACTGGCTGAATTCTTGATGACAGTCACTCTTTGTGGGGTGAGATAGAGTCTCAGCATTGTTTTAATTTGCATTTCTCAAATGACCAATGATGTTGAACATATTTTTATATATTTACTTGCCATTTGTATTTCTTTCTCTGAGAAGTGTGTATTTATCTCAGATGCCCATTTTTGGATTGGGTCTTTGAATTTGGGGGGGGCTGACTTTTTTTTTTAACATTTTTTATATGTTCTAGATAGAAGGCCTTTGTCAAAGGGACAGTCAGCTATAATTTTTTCCCACTTGGCAGGTTTTCTTTTTACTCTGTTGGAGATTTCTTTTGATATGCAGAAACTTTTCCAAAAAAGGAGATCCCAGTTGTAGATTCTTTGAAGTATTTCTCATGTAGTTTGCTTTTTTTCTCTACCTACCCCTATGTCTTTAGGATTTCTACCTACATTTTCCTCCAGGAGATTTAGTGTTTCTGTTTTAATTTTTATGTCTTTGATCCATTTTGACTGCAGTTTAGTGCATGGTGATATTGAAATTAGACATGGGTATAATTTTAGCCTTCAGCTTGTAGAAAGCCAGCTTTTTCAGCACCATTTATTAAAGAGGTTATCTTTCTTCCTAAACTGGCTTCTTTTATTTAACATATGTCATATTTTTTCATATATGCCATTCTTAAAAGGATAGTTATAAAGTTAAAAGCTGTGTAATCTCTGTGACCAGCCACGATTTACCTGTAACTATAAAGAAAATAGAAAAAAATGAAAAAGAAAAGTTTTAAAAGTCACATTATGCTATTGTATTTCTTATTGTCATTCAAATCACACTGTTCAGTGCCTCTATATTCTCTTAGTATTAGAGCCTCAAATTAAGAATGGCAAAGCCAATAAATAAATAAATATAAAAAAAAAAAAAAAAGAATGGCAAAGCGATCCGGACAGTGTCACTCAGCTCAAAATAGGATCTTCTATGCAATTTGGGGCGCAGGTTGTGCCCGCTAACCTCTCATCTCCATCTGCAGCTTTTGAAAACTATGCCCCCGAATACCGTGCGATTATAAAATAAACTAAACATTCCAGCACGGAATAGTTTAAATCCACCTAGAGAGAAGCTACAAAGAAGCTCCCAGCACACAGCCACATTATATGATCAGACTGGCCACTCAGTTTATTTATCTAAAACTTTGTCCTTGGCTTAACATGGACTTTTGCTTTTCCCAGGCAGGTATTTGCTTTTCCTGGGCACAACTGAAAAGCTAGAGTGGAGAAGGGATGATCTATCACCATCCAATGGGGCTGAAGGACCATCTCCGACCGATCAGTGTCAGCACCACTTATTAGCAATACAGACCTCAGAACTAGCCAATCAGGCACGGGGGCGGGGCCCAGCCACCAGGAGACTCCGCAGTCAAATGTGAGAAACTGTCGGATTCTGAAGTTTCTTGGAAGGCAAAATCCCATGGTAATTTTCAAATGGTCAACTTATACAATGTATCAGGTGCTATCCCCAGGGCTCTGTTATAGGGATTTCCCCCCCTACTGTGTGGCATTCACAGAGTGAAAACTTTTTTTTTAAGTTTAGTTGTTAATATTTTACATTTAATTTTGTTTCTGACAGGCAACTTCAAAAGATGGTCAATGATATTAAGAACAATGAAGGTGGGATCATGAACAAAATAAAAAAGTAAGTAAGTCTCTACTCACATACTTATGCATATAAAATAAGCCCGTGCTGAGCAGGGCAACAGGCAGCTACAACCTGCTCAGCAGGTCTTCCTTACTTACCCCTTAGTGACTCAGGCCACAAGCCAAGTGTGTTGGTGGTGCTCAGGGGACTGAGGTTTTCTTTCTCATGCAGAAGGGGTGAGTTTGCCTAACAAATGTCAAAGCAAGGCACCCTTATCGAAATCCAAAGACGCTGAAAAACTGCCCTATCATCTTTGGCATATGGATTGCGTGGATTTTGCTATTTTTAAAGGCAGGGTCTCACTGTACAGTTCAGGCTGACCTTGAGCTCACTTGTAGCCGAGGCTGGTCTTGAACTCACCAAGATCCTCCTACCTCAGCCTCCTGTGTACTGGGATTACTGGCAAGCCCTCTTTTCTTTGACTTTCCTGCTGTGTGATTCTCCTACCTGAGTCTCCCAGAGCCCAGGGTTTGCGGGCATGCACCACCAGACCAGGCTCCTTCTGATTTCTTAATTAGTGCCTTACAATATGTTTTTAATGGACACTTAGAAAAAAAAAGCTATAACCCTCAATATTTTTGTATAACAACCCTTTAACAAAGCTTTACAAAAAGGAGAAAGAGGAGGACAAGGAGAAGGAGGAGGAAAAAAGAATAGAATAAAAACTGTGCATGCCTGCACTGACCACTCAAAATCTGAGTCAAGGAATGGGGAAATGGCATTTTGTTAATTTTTGATTTTAAATGAAAATATGCAGGGGAGGGAAGCAAGGAATTCAGAATTGCATGAAATAAAAATTACCCATTTCCTCCATCTCCACCATAATCCACTACCCAGAAACATATATCATCATGATTAAGTTCAGTATGTCTACACACATGTGTATGTCTACTCCCATGGTACATATCTGTACACATTTTTATCATGATATTATACTACATGTACCATTCTACCAAGCTGCTCTGTAGGTTTTATTTGATGTTATATCATGGACACCTTAATTAGTATGCAAAAGTAAGCCATACTCCTTATTGGATAGCTGGCTGATATATTGTCTACTAGAAGTATATTACAGTTAAATGAACCAGCTATATAGAGGGAGACGTTATGGGGAAGAGCACGAGGTTTGGAAGTGACTTGATCACATCAAACTGAAATTCTTTGGCTATTTCTTTTTGTTTAACCATCACAAATAAGACTTCATTAAATATTTTTTGCTGGGATAGCATATAACAGCAGGGTAACTTCCTGAAATGAAGTGAAATTGTTGCATAGAAAGAATGGTGCCTTAAATTTTTGATTCATTTTTTTTTCATTTATTTTTATTTTATTGAAATACAAATGTCAATCAGACAGTTTCAAAACACCATAACCATACAGAGTCGATGAAATAATACATTGCAAACTGTTTTCATAACGTGATTCAATTTTTCAATTGCTAAGTTCCCACTCCCGAAATTTTGTGCTATTATCAATGCAGAAAATCTCTTCATTCTTTTTGATCTTTCCTAAACTTGAAAGTAAATAATCACTTCTCAGTGGTCATCATAAAGTATGGTGTCCTATTCATGGGACAGTGGTCACCTGACCGAGAGAATTTGTTCTCACAGTCTGTCCCATGACTAGCTTAGATGTAGGCGACTGTTTTCACTATTCCTTCTCATGCATATGGAATCACATTCTTCATGAACAAGCCCTGAAAGTCCCTATCACAATCACTGGCAGGTCTGGATGAATTCCTGCAGTTTTCAGACATAATATCCCATTTCTCAATGCACAGAATATTCTTCTTTCTATGACCAGCCTTGCTCACAGTACCCAGTTTTTTTTCTGACAGTTTCTATTTCAAACATTTTCCCCACTGACTCTGGGAGAACTTTTTACTTGACAAATCATGTTTTTTTCTTAGCTTGGAAAATATGGCCACTGTGGTTATGACCTTGCTCAAAATCAGGGGCTCCCAGGTCCACAATGCCCTGCAGTGCAGTCCTCACCTGAGGCTGGCAGCAGGTGCTCCCTTGAAAGAGGAAGCAGAGTTTGTTGAACATGCTGGTTCCTTTCCTAAGGGCTGTGACAGAGCTGTCATGAATCTATGGTCCCACAAACAAAGTGTTGGCGGCTGCTGTGTAGCTGCCACTAGCAAGTAAAATTCACACTCCATCTTTTATTCTTGACCTGTGTTCAACCTTTTCTGAGTTTGTCCTTTGTTCCCAGAGGAGAAGAGGGCCTTAAAGTCCCCCTTTTTTTCTTCACCATAATAATGGCAGTGGTGGACAACATTTGGCTTCTGTACTTTGAAATTTGACTGTTTCATGAACCATGTCAAGTAACAAACCCACTTTTATTTTATCTCATTTTTCCCTGCACCTTGTACAATCTTTGTCTGTGTAAGTTTAATATCTTTCCCAGCAAAAACTGTTGAATTGTGATAAGGATAAAAATGAGAAAAAATAAAAATTGCTATACAAATACCAACTCTTTTTTGGGCAAAATTATAATTCTAGTTTGTAAAGTTTCTTAAATCAAACTCTTAGAAGAAGTGAAATAAGTCTTACATGTAATGATTACCCTATACATTATAAGGCTATAATATTAGGGATATAATATTTTAGTAAATAAAGCCCACTTGACATGTTTTATTTATATACATTTTAAATTTCTTTCAGCAAATCATTCTTAAATAGAATGAATATTATTAAAATGCTAATTTACTTTAAACTTAGATATTGGGGCACTCAGCACTCACTCATTATGTTTTTGAATGGTACAAAAATAATTTCAGTTCAATCTACAACCAAAGCTCTTATATATTTGTTGTCTTATTTTTAAAAGTATTTGTAAACTATTTTAATACAGATCATCAATCAACCAACCCTTACTCAGGGCTTAGTAGGGCTCAGTGATTTTTCACCTTTGCCAAAACAGAGCTACACTGTGCGAAATCCCTCACTAATACCTGGCTGCATTTATAATAGATGAAACCTTTCAAAGTGGTGGGCCCAAAAGAAGCCTTTCTTCTGTTAGCTGGCTGTGCT
This sequence comes from Ctenomys sociabilis, assembly GCA_004027165.1. Taxonomy (NCBI): domain Eukaryota; kingdom Metazoa; phylum Chordata; class Mammalia; order Rodentia; family Ctenomyidae; genus Ctenomys; species Ctenomys sociabilis. The sequence goes on from PVKA01004383.1 coordinate 82,482, forward strand.
TTCTAGGTTATGGGCTTATGTTATGGGCCTCAGCCTCCTCGGTCCTACCTGCTCATTCTTGGTCTGATGGCTGTTTTCTAGGTTAAAAGGCAAAGTACCTCCAAGCGTTCCTCGAAGGGACTATGCATTAGGTAAGAGTGTTTCTGAAATACTTTAACTGACTTTTTATTTGAAAGGGAACTGTATTCTACTCATTTGAAAATAAAATATGTTTATTTGAACTTCAAGAATGACTGAAGCCATCAGGCATTTGACTATAATGGAGGTGTAACCATCCATCCATCCATCCATTTGTCAATCCATCTGTCCATCTACCCATCTGTACAGCTACTTATTAAACATTTATTAAGCATCTTCCAGGTAGTTCCAGGCATATAAAAAGGTCTGAAGTAGAAATACAGAGCTAGACAAGTTTAGTTAATCTCCATGTTCAAAGAACGTATCACTTGAAAGGGTAAATGATGTGAGAAGCAGTTACTTATAATTCTAAAGAAAGGAAAGCCACAAAGTCCTATGGAAGTACACAGCCACAGGACCGAATGCAATCTAAGACTTGTGGGGAAGAGGTGTCCAGTGAAAACCTTGTTAAATGCACACTTGAAGGTTCTTGAAGGTGCCTATGGGTAAATCATTGACAGTTTCTGCTTACTCAGTCCTCTGTGTGGTTAGTCTGGATCCTCATTCTCATCAGAATCAACTTCGCAGGAGAAGGGCTAGCTAGCCTTGAGGCTAGTGGTGGATACGGCAGTGGTGAGCAAAGTCAAATATCCAACACGCTTTCTGGAGCAGAAGGGAGGATAGGCCTTTTCCTGCAGCATTAAGTACAAAGATAGTTCAAACATGGACAGCCCTCATCAGTCCTCGGTAAAAACCACAAGGCAGCAGATAATACTGACGATTCTGCACTACAGAGCAGCAGCTAAAACTAAATTGTAATCTTAAATGGTGATTATTATTTGATTTTATTTTTTGCCACTGGTCAAGATAGTAATAAATTAGATACTTGTGGCCTCCTGTGGGCACTGAAGGAATCTTATCACACTGGCAAACATGGACCAGTGCCCCCAAGTCTGGTCCCTGGTACCACTTAGCCCAACTCAGTAAGTCATAGAATATTTATTGTCTGCATCCTGCCAGTCGGTCAGCAAGTTCAGACAGTGGGGCAGAGGCTTCCTGCGCAGCGTGGAACTAAGAAAGGGGAACCCTCTCCTGGGTTTTAAAATCTACTTAATCTTTAAGTCAAGAAATGTCCTAATTAAATTAAAACAAAAGCATCGTTTTCTCTAAGTTTAGAACAGAGTAAAGAAAACAAAGCAAAACAGCTTAGATCTGTTAAGTACTTAAATCAAGGCACTTAGTTAAATGAGAACAAATTCTTTTTTTTCCCTCCAAGTGACTAAATGGTTTTGGAAAAAACATTATAAGATCACGGAGTCTTTGGGTTTAGAAGGAATCAGCAGATGCCGCAGTCCAGCATCCACTCTAGGGCTCAGCCCACAGCCCTCCACTGAGCCCAAACATGCTCGCTTGCTGCTCCAACACCTTGCGTAAGTTTCCCAGGCTTGCAAGGTCCAGTGAGGGAAGCAAAGCCCTGCTGGGCTTTGATGTGAACCATTTCCTACAGCTTCTTGGGTTTATTCTAATGCAAGCACAGTGTAGGTGTCTAAATATTACAGACAGTAGAAGCAGAATGCTTCTGTGCAGTTTCAAAGGTAGCCTTAAAAGTTATTTGAAAACAAAAAGTTATTTGAGTTGTTTTTTTTTTTAATCTAGTACAGGGTCTGTAGGGTCTAGAGGGTCTCACTATGTAGGTCCGATTCATAGCAACCCTCCTGTTTTCAGCCTCCCAAGTGCTGGGATTACAGGCACGCAACACTGCACCCAGTCTCAAGCCATCTCAGCATGTCCAGGCGGCTGGGCCAGCACAGCATGCAAAAGATGGAACCCCGGCAGCTGCATCTGCCCAAGCAGGCACCTCAGTCTGCTGAGCTGTCTGGCCAGCCCCATTTCAGTATTTTCACATCTAAATATATCTTCAGGCACTTCAGTTGTTTCACACATACTTCAACACATCCAACACATATTTCATGTGCATTTGGTGTGGCTCTTGCTGTGCTATACGTGGACTTAGCAACTGAATACAGTGCCCAACTCTAGGTTCTTCATGATTAGTGGGAAGTAAGACAGCACACAAAGTCACTAACGCTAAGTGTGATTTACCGAGTTTGGTGACTGTTGCAGAGAAAAACAGCACATGCATTGATCAGAAATTACTGTTAGGTGTATGTGTGCATGTGTGTGCATGTGTGTGTGTGTGTGTGTGTGTGTGTGTGTGTGGAGGGGGGACCTCAGCTATCAGGGAAAGGAGATGGCATATGTGCAAATATGTATCACCTGTAATAAGCCAACAGCATTGGACATGCTCAGTACAGGTGCTGGGAGTCAGTGTCACACTTAGAAACCTACCTGGGCCATTTGGACTTGATTTCTGGGTGGACAGCTCTCCTGATGACCCCTCACCTGCGCCCTACTCACTACCCATTCAGGCCCTTCCTTTCCTATTTTGTATTCAGGTGAAAGGCAGATAACATGAATCCATTTTCATCCTCTTGCCGAATTCTCAGTCCTTGGGAATCAGCCTTGATTTTCCTCTTTTCAAAAATTTACTCTTTGAATCCTGTTGGTTCCATCTTATAAATGTTTTGCAGGCATCTGTACCCCTCTGGTGGCCACAGGTCAGATTCTATCGTCTCTTGGGTACAAGCCTCCTAGAGGTCTCCTTGGTTCTTATTTTCAGCACATGTTAGGTGTACAGAATCATGGGTTTTGGTTTGGTGTGTTCCTACATGTATACATAACATGCTTCAATTGTTTTCCCCTTCCTATGAAGCCTCAAAGCCTTCCCCCTCCTAACTCCCAGTGCTCTTCTCTAATAGTATCCCTTCTCCTTTCATGTCATCTCTTTTTATTTTTTTAAGTTTTTCTCTCATCTGAGAGAAAACATTTCACATTCTGAGTCTAACTTATTTCCCTTAATACAATTTTCCTTCAAAAAATATGATTTTGGTTTTTTTGGGTATTTTTTTAGTTCAGGGTCTACAGGGTCTCATTAGGTAAACCCGATGCATGTGTAGTTGTCTGTTCAGCCTTCCAGGAGCTGAGTTTCCAGGCGTGTGCCACCAGGCCCAGTTTTGTCTCAGCACATCCGGGGGTGGGGCCGGCACCACATGCTGGGGATCAAACCCCAGCCACTGCGTCTGCCTAAGCAGGCTCTTTAATCCACTGAGCTATTTGGCCAGGCCTAATGATATGATTTTGATCTTTCTTAATTCCCTGGGTCCTTAACTTGTAATTCCAGTTCTCACCCCTCACCAGAGGTTCCTTCAGGAGTACAATTTTCTTGTCTCGCCTTTAAATATTTTCATTCCTTTACATCACCAATGAAGAGGAACTGCAAATCACTGAGCCAAATTACTAAGTCCCTAAACTACCCAGTGACTAGCGGGGGACTTTGGACGTGTCACTCTTCTCACCTGATTGTTTTACTTTTGATTGGAACAGAATGACACATTCCTAATGGACACAGTCTGCAGTGAACCCACTCCTCCTGGGAGCTGGTACACATACACAGCACATCTTTTTTTTCCCCTTAGGGATGCTCCTATGTAGTATTTTATAATAACAAAAACTGAAAACAGTCTTAAATGGGAAATGGAAGTAAAATGCAATAGATTCACGTGATGCAATTGCAGTTACAGAGGATGGATTAATTTATAGTTATGCAACATGCACAGAACTCAAAACAATATTCAGTAAAGAAAGCAAAATGGAGAACAATTCAATATAATATTTTCATTAGATACCACACATTTCCGTGAATTCATATATGTATATAAAACTATTAAACAGAGTCTAGATGCAATGGAGCAGCACAGGGAGTAGTTGTTAGGTGAATGGCACTTGCTTTGTCTACAACAAACTAACGTCTCAGAAAGGTTGATGTGTGTATTATTTGAATAATCCAAACTTTTGGAGGCGGTCCTGGAGGTGGCACACAGGCCCCGACACAAGCTAAGCCCACGCTCTGTCTTGAGTGCGCAGCGCACCTGAGCTCTTTCCTCGCCTCTTCCCTCCCTTCCTGGCTCCACCTCTTGGTCCCCTGCCCCTTTGGTCTATCTTTGTCATGTAGGCACCGACACGACCATCTCTTAGGTTTCCTCTAGGGCCAGCACTCTGCACTCTGGAGGAAACGCAGATCTGTGGGGCCCACAGCCTGTGATGAAGTGAGCACCCCTAAAACCTCTAACATCTGCTGGTGTCAGAAGCTTGTGCCTTCCCAATCTTCCTGATGCTCATAAGTCTTCCTTTCCTTGACCTCAGACAACTGTTATCTCCTCTGAAATCCTTCAAATAGTTTTGATGTCGATACATTTATATATATATATATATATATATATATATATATATATATATATATATATATATTTCTTTTTCTTTTGTATTTTAGGGGAGGGTCCACAGGGTGTTCAGGGCCTCACTACTGGATAAGATTTGTAGTAATCCACCTGTTCACAGCCCTCCAAGAACTGGGATTACAGGCTTGCGCCACCACACCCAGTCTTAATTGCCATCTCAATGTGCCCTGGGGATGGGGTCAGCACAGCACACCAAGGATGGAACCCCCAGCCTCTGCACCTGCTTGCAAGTGCTTTAATCCACTGAGCTATTTAGATAGATTTATATTTAATGTGTCTGGGAACATAGAAATGAAGTCTAAGTTTAAAGACCCAATGACTTCTAAGCCTTTGCTACACGAAATGAAGTGTAGTCCTTGGCACAGCTGTAGCAGCAGCCCCAGGGAGCTTGTGAAAAATGCCAAATCCTATCCCAACAATAGAACTGGGTCACAATTGGGGTCTAGCAAAGTCCCAGGGAATTAAATGCACATGAAAGTTGAGAAATATTGCTATATCTGTCTCTGTCCTTATTACTTCTCCTAATTTGAAAAGAAAGTGGATCCTCAAAGCCTCTGAGGTTCCAAAATCTTGAAACTTCATCCAGTTGTTGTGCTAACAGGGCCTTGCCCAGTCACCTTGCTTTTCGCTCAACACTTGCCTTCCTTTCCCCTGCCCTACTTGTGTCCCTGGAGCATTTCCAGCTGCTTCCCCGGTGCCTTGCAGTCCCTGAGAAGCTATAAGCCGAGGGCCTCAGAAGTCAGAACCAGCCTTCATAGTTCCTTGTACTCAGAGGTCTGACTCCCACAGGCCCTCTGGGCCCAGGCGGCCTTGAAGACTTGGGTCCCAAAGCTCCTGAAAGTGCTTCCCTCTTTGCCCCAAATATCAGACATCAGAAGCATTTCCTCTTTCTAATCCTAGGGGCAAGCAGCACTCCAAAACCCACTGAAGCCGGGAGATGGCCTTAGTGATGATGAACTTTTGAGGGCAGAGGTTGGAAAGGGCTCCTACTGCCCAAAGGATGGCAGGAGAGTCACCATAGTGCCTCCCCAAGTTAGAGTGCAGGAGAAAGCTTGTAGTACATGAATAACAGAGACTTGGCCTCTTAGGGATGCGGCTCAAACCTACTACTTTCTGTCAAATTTTGCCAACCAGGCCTTTTGTCTCTGAAGAATCAACACTGCCTGCAGGGACCTCCTGGCCCATCAACCAAGTGTGCTGGCCTAAGCAGCTGGCAAAGCTAGCTGGAAGAAGGGAAGGTAGCCTTTAGCAAACTAAAAGAAAATGTTATTGAAAGTTTCTACCACAAAGAAATGGTATTTGGGGAAATGTGTTTAACTTAGGCCTGGCAAAATAGCTTAGTGGACTAAGTGCCTGCTTAGGCAAGCGCAGGGACCGGGGTTCAATCTCTATCACCATATGCCAGCCCTGCTCTGAGGTGTGCTGAGTTAGCCACTGAGACCTGGCATGGTGATGCTGGGGAGTATAAAAACAGGAAGATCACTATGAGTTTGAGCTGTGTAGACAGAAACAAAGAAAAAACAAAAATTATGAAAAATGCAAACCTTCCATGAAATAATCTTAACCAAATTTAAAGGTCTTTACAATACAAAAAGATGTCAAGACACAGACTAAAGACATGACAATTTTATTTAGTGAAATAAAAGCAGACAAATTCTGGCCTGGACCATACTCACTTCTGGGTTATATCTGCATGCTTTGTGGAGGGCTAGGTACTTACGTGAGATTTCAGTGGTGGGAGCCAGAACTGACAGCCTAACATCCAGCTGCCATACGTCCTAGTCATGTGCCTTGGGTAGGTTTTTCATCCTCTCCGAGGCTCAGTCTCTTCAACTGTAAAATAGAGAAGTAGCACACACACAGAGCTATTGTAAGGATGCACATTTATAGCACTTGGCCCAGCACCCAGCACATCCGAATTGCTCAATAAATGGAGTCCCTGGTTGTTATCCTCATTTCTGTTTGTCTCATATATTGCTTCACAATTTTATTGGTTGGTAGAATGTAGATGCAAAGTACCATCCAAATCCAAAGATAAATAGGTGTGCTTTCCCTTCCAGAGACACAAGAATTATGTAATCCTAGTTAGAGCTGCACGAAGCGCATATGGCATCAAGGCCCCCACAGCATCAGAAAGCCCATAGAAAAGGCGAATGATTCCAGTGGGAGGCTCTGAGGAAATGATTCTAGTGGTTTCCCAGGACAAAGAGCAAGGGGCTGGGAGCAGTATGCCACTAAGTGGCACGGGCGCATGCCTCGTCGGTGGCAGGCCTCAGTCTCCTTGAGAAGGCTAACTGGATGCAGAGCTCAGATGTTGCCGCCGCATATGTGAGCCATAGTTGAAATCTTGTAAACAGCAATAACAACAACAAAGGCAAACTTAGAGCCTGAGAAAATCACAGAAGTGATGCCCTCATTTTGCAGATCTGAAAAGTGAGACTCAGAGATGCTTGGTACCTCATTCATTCTCTCTGAGTAGAGGGGACCAGAGCTAAGAACTTAAGTGTCCCTGACCGTGCATGCAGTGCTCTTTCTACTTCACACTGATTCACATAGTGATTCTGAGACAGCCTTAAAAGCCACAGGAATGGATTTCAGGTCTTCGCTACATTACTATAAGGTTCCAGAAATGCCCTTTGACAAAGACAGGCCTGAGAAGTAGTATTTCTTTGCTCCAATGGGATCTCACTTATGGCTTTAAAAATTAATTTTAAAAAGAAGGTCAAGGGCTGTGGAGATAGCTCAATGGGCTAAGTGCCTGCCTATAGAAGCACAGGACTTAGGTTCAATCCCTGGTATCACATGCGGTGCTGGCACCACCCTGGGCATGCCATGGTGACACATGCCTGTAATCCCAGCACTGGAGAGGCTAAAACAGGAGGATCCCTGTGAGTCTGAGTTGCATAGTGATACCCTGTACCAAATATATTTAAAAAAGAAAGTCAAAAGTGAACAAGCATGTGACAGGGCCAAGTGAAGCACTGCAGGAGGCACAAGGGAGGGAAACCATATGGGGGTGGCCCTGACAGTCTGCAACTGAGGTTCACACTGTAATCTGTGCCCTTCATGCCATTTCAGAGAGCCCTGCTGATGAAGAACAGTGGTCAGATGACTTTGTAAGTATTGGTTCCCGGGACTGTGCAGAAAGGTACAAGGCCCCGGGGACATCTTCCAGTTCAGAGGCTTCTGAGCTACTTTCTGGTGGTCAGCTGCACAGCCCAGAGGGATGGTGCAGGCAGGGCGAGGCCCCTCGCACAGCAGCAGTAATCTCGTAATGGCTGATGACCTTGTCCAATCTGCACATCAGGCTAAGAGCGCCATTGCATTACTGTATTTAATTTTCCCCACAGCCCAAGCAACTGGTGAAGAGATCAGGGTCCCTTCATTTGTCTTCTTATGCAGTTGGAGAAGGGGGGGACTGTTGTCTCCTAAGGCTCTGTATGAACTACCATGAGGTAGGCATTTGCATCCCATCCTCAGCGCTGGAGCTCACAGTGCACACCGGCAGAGCCACACAGATGTGAAAATATTTCCATGTCATTTGGCAAATGCCTCTGCCTTAAGCTCTCCAGCGTTCTATGGCCCCTGACTCCTGTGAAGGAGCCACTAAAACACTTTGTGCCTGGTGCAGGAGTGACCAGACACAAGACGCTCAAGTCACTCACACCTCCAAACTGCAGCCCAGACGGTCAGCTCGCAGGACCAGAGCCTGAACCTGAGCTCAGTCCTTGCTGTGCTCAGGATGCGAGCAGAGCCCCGCGGGGCACCGCATGTGAAGAGGAGCTGGCTGCGGGAACACCTGGCAGGGCTGCACCACAGTGAGTGGACAGCCACTGTGGAGGGGCTCCACGGTCCTCAGGGGCCCTGTGGCCACTTGTCACTTGGACATGGTCTCATAAGGACAAGGCATCCTCAAAACCTTTTTGCTTCACAATAATTATCTTTTGGTTTTACTAAATTCATCCAGAATATTAGCCTGCTCCAGTCTGAGTTTTAGATTTGAAAGAGGCCTGAGAGGCCAGCTACACAATGACGTGCCTCCATCACAGAACAGGAAGCTGTGGCCAAGAGAATGGACACAGCTTTCTCAGTTGCTCAGATCTCAGTGACCCGTGGAATGAAACAAGGTAGACCTCCAGTTCAGTGCCCAGAATGGAGCCTGAGCCCGGCTCCTGGCGTTGTGCGCCCCCTGGAATTCATACAGGGCCTTAGGAGACAACAGCCCCTACCCCCCTCTTCTCCAACGTAAGAAGACAAATGAAGAGACCTCTTCACCAATATCTCTGCACCAGTCGCTTGGCATGAAACCCCTCTGAGCGCCCGGGAGGTAACGAGTTCCAGAAGCGCAGCAGCTGCGCCCTCTGCTGGCCACACCTCAGGGTCACAGCTGCTGCAAAGGAAGACCGGGCCCGCCACCTCTCTCCATCTCTCCAAAGGCAAGAAAAGAAAATGATCTTGTTCCTGAATGAAAAGAGTACACAGTAGGGATTCAGAAGATGCAAAGTGAAATCTGGAAATCAGAGATAACTTTCCCCACAGGCAAAAAACCTAAGTTAAGACACTAACGATACAAGGACTGTGTAGACAGCCACTGTGACTTCTACTCCGCAACATCTCCATGGTTCATATGACGAAATGCGGGCTTGCTCTGAGCCTCCGGGTCTGCCTCACGCACTCCTGAGTGAGGCAGGCCAAACGCAAGCGCATGTGTGGATCATGCGCTGTACAGCTGTGTGAGTGGGCATTGCCACGGGAGGCCTGGCCTCTTGGGGCCCACGCACATCAATGCCTGCAGGGAGGGCTCGTACACAGCATGCCGGCAAGCCTGCACTGTGACACTGGGGCTGAGAGGTGGGATGCTGTCACTTTTCCCATTCTTTTTGGACTTTATTTTAAAAAGACAACAGAGAATAAATTTTCAATGAATTTCAGGTCTAACCTTTTACCCTCAACTTAGCAGCTCTGCTTATAAAAAAAGCAATTCTCTCCCATGGAAAGATGTCCCCTCTCCTATTATACCAGCATTTTCCTTAGCTATCAGTATGCATGATAAACAAAGCCGATTAGTTAGTTATTCATTTAGTTGGTTTCTTTTAATATCTTTTAAAAATACATTTATTATCTCCTACTGATTTTGTCACATGCAGAGTCTCAGCCACCTTGGGGTTAGGGCGGTCACATAGTGCCCCAGCTGTGCAGCATCAAGGGAGGGCCCTGGGAGCCAGGAGGGGACCACAAGCCCAGGCTCTGCTCCCCTTGAGCTGCCAGCCTTGCAAAGCCGCCTCCGCCTCCCTGGCTTTGGCGTCCAGATGTCAGCACAGAGCTACTCTGCCCTCCTCAGATCTGACCTGCCCTGCCAGCTCAGAGGTGCAGACTGGGGTGCTCGACGTGCTGTCTGTGTTTGCAGGACAGCGACTACGAGAACCCAGATGACCACTCAGACTCTGAGATGTACGTGATGCCAGCTGAGGAGCATGGCGATGACAGCTATGAGCCACCACCCGCGGAGCAGGAGGCGAGGACAGCTCACCCTGCGCTGCCCTTCCCCAGGGGCGAGTATGTAGGTGAGCCGCCCCCAGACCCTGCACAGCCTTTCCGTTGGGCATACGTGGAAGAGGAGGCAAACCCACTCTACCCAGGGTCTGCCTCCTGTCTCCCAGGCCCAAATACTTCAAGCAAGTTATCTGCATGCCCACACTGCTAGCCCCAGCTAGTGAAACCTTGCCATTCCATAGATCAAAGTGCCTTCCCTAGTTAGGGACAGTGAAAACAGGCAAAAATTAATTTAAAAATTAAATAATAAGTGCACCCTCCCCTCATTCCTACCCTCAGAGCCCCAAGATTAGTCTCCACTTTCTTCAGGGCTTTCTGCACTCAGATTCTGGAATTTCCTTTAAGATGACTCTACAGGACATTGATGACTTTCCAGAAGCCCAGGGTCCACTAAGTCCCTTCAGTCCCCAGCCTACATTGCATCTAGACTGGATGTTTGTCGAGGCACAGGTGTCAGTGAGGGGTCTAGGTCTGGAATTAGTGTTCTAGGTCCAACTGTCACAGCTCAGGTCTCAGCATGAGTGGTGATTGTGCCTTTTATTTCCAATCAAAAAAAGAATTTATGTCTTCATTGTGAGTGCACTAGGAGGGGGATAGTACCAGGGATTGAACTCAGAAACTTGTGCTTGCCAGGCAGATACTTATGCCTCTGAGCTGTACTCCTGGCCCTATGTCTTAGTCTTAGCAAGTGATTATGTGTAGTAGTCTACAGCCATGATCTCCTTAACCGTCTTCATATTCTTGCAAAAGGCAGATTCATCTCCACTGTACAATGGAAGCAGGGAAGCCTGGGAGAGCAAAGTGTGGCAGAGTTGGGGTGTAAGCTGGGCCCTCACCTTCCCAGGAAGTGGGGCCCCACCACCCTGTTCCATGCACCGACTGCCAGACTTAGCTAATGACCTTGACAAATCATTGCAGTGATCCTGGGATGGAGTGGGGCTGTGTTAGGTCCATTGTACAGCCCAGGAAACCACAGTTCAAGGTGGCTAAGTGGCTTGTTCAAGGTTGTAGTCTGCCTTCTATATTTTGCTACTTCTGATCAGCTTATATATCTTACATTTAAAAATCTAATTAACCACCAAAAGTTGCAAATAAAATCTTAGAGGCTGAGCAAAGTGGATGATGCCGTAGCACCTGGGTACAGTAAATGGAAAGTAAAACACACATCTTGAAGGAAGAAACAAGGGCTGAAGACAGGAGCAGGGACCAGGAGGAAGACATCAGGGCGTGATATGCAAAGGCAGCTGCCCTAAATCAGCAGCAGGACATCAGGGGTGCAGTTCAGGTCACACTAAGCAACCATGCCACTCCAAGATGGGAAACATATCGGGTCATTTCTATGAAAATTCTCTAAAATCTATTGGTCAAATCAAAGTTAGTTCACAGCATGAGCTGGGTAGACTGGAGATTCCTAAGCCTTCACGTGGCATTGGTAATAAGAGATCCACTATATCTACTGCTTTCACTGCTGTCTTTCTAAACCCTAAAAGAACTCTCTAACATGGATATTATGTTCCTCAGTTTTGAAATGATGAAGTGTTGAATAACCCAAACTAGTGCAGCTAGTGAGTGGTGGAGCAGGGGACAGAACCCAAATGCATTCAGCTTCAGAACCTAAACTCCTCCCCAGACTGATACCCTGAGAAAGAGGTCATGGGCCAATGGGGGTGTAGGGTGGCAGATCCCTGGGCCAAAGGAGGAGTCTCCAGATTTCCCCAGGAATTAGGGAAAGCCATTGAGATCAGAGGAATGTGCAGGTAGACGCAGCTGAGAGACCACTACCATGGGTACACCTTGAAATCATGGGAGAACTTTTTAGACCTGGAACACTAGACTGCCCAGAAGTTCAAACATGGTAGGTACAGGGTGGGGCCAAGAAGTGGGCACTGTCAAAGCCCCCCAGATGGCAACAATGTATAAACAAGGTTGCAAATCACTGCCCTTCAGAGTTCATCAAGTAGTCCAGGTGTGGGACATTTCCAGCAAAGATGGCCTTCTGGGTTTTATCATGTACGCCGAGGGACAGTTGGAGCTATTGGCTTAGCAGGTTGTTTCACCCCACTGATTATGTGTAGCTGCCTCGATGCCAGCATTTTATGTTTTCTAGATCCTCATGGTTTCCACTCCAGGGACTTAGAGCTTCTTGTGTTGTTTTTTGATTGTTCAAGACAACCGGTCAAGCCAGCGGCGGTCTCCTCCCTTCAGCAAGAGCCTTCCCACTAAGCCCAGCTGGCCCTCAGCACAGACTCGGATCTCCTCCACACTGCCGGCCCCAAGGGTGCTGCCCAAGCCTCAAGTGCCACCCAAGCCCAGAGACCTCCTTCACGATGAGGTAAACTAATTTGTCCCCCAGGCTGCCTAGATCCCAGAGGAAGAGGGGTGTGACTGGGACCACCTAGCTGGTAGCGAGCCTCTCTCATTTCAGGTCCTGCTCCTTGATTGTCCCCTTGAGCCCACCAATGTTAGATGGGAAGATTTTGCTTTCCTGAAAAAAGGCACATACAGTCATACTGTAGGCATCTTAATATCTTCTAGGATATATGGTATGATGTCAATACTGGACCTGTCCCTTTCCTGTTGTCTCCCCTTCTTCCTCCCCTGGACTGCCTGTGGGTCTTTTCTTTCTACCAAAAGGTAGTCTTTCCATGTCTGTGTCCTCCTGTGCTTCTCAGTCCTGCTCCTGCCTTGCTTTCTTTCCTCCACCTATTTTCTCTCTGCTTCCACCTGTATCTTTCTTTTCAGGCCCAGAAAGATGGCCTGAGACCCCTGGTCTGTAGAAGACCCAGCACCTCTCAAAGAGAGCTCAACCCTCATTTCCCTTTGATGACTCACACCTCTCCTCACTCCTAGGCCCCCAGGCCCCCTCTTGGGGTGATCCCTTCCATCTTTTCTCTGTCGATGCCTACTTTGTGAGTGTTCCCTTTGGAATTGCTGCCACTTGAAGATGAACAGATGAACTTATTCCCATTGGTACAGTAATGCCTGCTGAAGCCTAATGCTTTCTGGTTTCTGGAGTCTTTGCCCTTTAAATGAAGACAAATACAAACCTCAAGCCAAGCACTAGGGCAGCCCTACAGAGGCAATGGCCTGAGAGCTCTTAATCACTACCACACATGATCTTATTGCTGCTTCTCTATGAAACAGTTTGTCTCTAAATGGCTGTAGATGATACAAATATGACTTCTGCATCCACAGTGCCCACCTTGATATAATTTGTATTCCAGAAATTTGTATTCCTTCTCCCTTGAATTTCCTGTGAATCTTTTCTTTCTACCAAATGAGTCTTTTGCTGTCAAGAAGAAAATAAGAACTTTTAAATCAAAACAGAGGCAGCCTCTAGGCCCAAATTCCTGATTTGATCCTTCTAGCTCTGCAATTTGGGGCAGCCAATAACTGCTCTGAGCCTAGAATTCATCCCTTCTGGTTATTTTGAGGACGTTTTTGTCTTTTTTTTTTTTTTTTTTGAGACAGGGTTTCACTATGCAGTTCAGGCTGGCCTTAAGCTCACTTTCGTAGCTCAGGCTGGTCTCAGACTCACAACAATCCTCCTGCCTCAGCCTCCCAAGTGCTGGGATTACAGGCCTGCGCCACCACGCCCAGCTCTTCAGCACTTTAAATAAATCAGGCTCCAAATATTGGAGATAAAATGGCTCCCACTGAAGGTGAAGAAAGTGATGGGAAATAACAAACGCACGAAGACAGAGGAGAGGAAGGGCTGGGGGACCAGAGCGCAGTGGGTGGGAACGTGGCTGCTGGCCCGTGAGCTGCCTGTACCTAAATCCTGATCTGCTGCCTTTGAAGTTTGAGCTCTTGAGCAGGCTACTTCTTTTCTCTGTGACTCAGTTTCTTCATCATAAAGTAGAGCTGATGGTGACCCTGCCTTACTTGGTTGTTGAAAGGGTTAAATGAGATCACATTCACTTGCTGTTTCCACCAGCATCTTTTTTATCTGCCTGCCATGGAGATTGTAAAACCCATTTTTCAGATCTGGTTACCTCTTCTTTATCCTATTAATATAAAATCACTCATTCTCTATTGATTATTGATAGGGTCCCAGGACAATTCAGTGAAGAATCATCTTTAAGTAATGCTAGGAAAGCTGAACACCAACATACAAAGAGAGAAACTGGATCCCTGTCTCACATCATTTCATTCTACAAATGAATCAAAGACCTAAATATAAGAGCTAAAAATATTCAACTCTTAGGAAGAGAGCGTAAGCAGAAATATTTACAGTCTTAGGATAGGCCATGAATTATTAGATATGACACCAAATGCAGAAGAAGAAATAGATAAATGAGACTTCAAAATTTAAAAGTTTTGACCATAAATGATAGCATTGAGAAACCCGTACAGTGGAAGAACACTTTACAAATCATACATTTATTAAAGGACTTGTATATGGAACATATAAATAATTTCAGCAATTCGATAATAGAAAAGATAAATCACCCAATTAAAAATGGGCAATGATTTGAATAGACATTTCTCCTAAGATGACCAAAATGCACATGAAAGGCTCAACATCATTAAACATCAAGGAAAGCCAAATCAAGACTACAGTGAGGTAGCTCAGTGGAATAAGTGCTTGCCTGGCAAGCACAAGGTCTGGAGGTTCGATCCCTGGTACCACGAAGAAAAAAAAAAAAAAAGACTACAATGAAATATCACTTCACACCCACCAGGATGCCTATACTCAAGAAGACAGACACTGACAAGTATGCAGTAGTCAGTCTGCAGAGAAATTGGAACCATCAATGGAGCTTCTGGGAATGGAAACTGGCACAATCACTTTGGAAAACAATTTGACCCTTCTTGAAGCTGCTGAACCTACGGTTACTGTATAGTCCAACAGTTTTACCTCTAGATTTGGTTCCGGAGGAAAGATGTCTACACTAAAACATGAACGTGAACCTTTACGCAGCGTCATTCATAACAGCTCCCAAGGAGAAGCAACCTAAATGCCCATTAGTTGATGAATGGATAAACAAAATGTGGTCTATCTGATAATATAGCATTATATACAACATGGAAGAATCTCCCCTACTTTTTTAAAAAATGTATTGAGTGGAGGGCCTACAGGGTCTCAATACTAGATTGGACTTGTAGTGATCCTCCTGTTTTCAGCCTCCCAAGTGCTGGGATTACAGGTGCATATCACCGTGCCCAGTCTCATTCACAGTTCTCAGTGCACCCCAGTATCCCATTCTTCAACGTAGAAGAATCATCACCTAACTGGAATGCCCAGCAAGAGCAAAGGTGTGGAGACAGAAAGGAGATCAGTGGCTGCAGAGGGGTTGGTGGGGAGAGGCTAACAGGTGTAGGTCTTACAGGGTGAAGACCTTAAGAATGTTCAAGTACTACTTCTATCTGTGACTTACATATCCATAGAGTCAACCAATAGTTTCTACACAGTATTTTCTACACTGTGTAGACTTTTTCATGTTATTATTCCATGAAAAACATAACAACTGTTTATTTAACATATTAGGTATCTTAACTAATCCAGAGATTAAATTACATGAGAGAATGTGCATTGCTTATATGCAAATGACATCTGCTGAAAATAAGGGAGTTGAATATTGGTGAGTTTGGTATTGAGTGGGAAGGTCCTGGAACGAAATCCTCTCAGACACTGAGAGGTGAATATGTACCAGGACACACAGAACTGTAACTTCTACACACCTCATGGGATGTGAATTCTATCTCAAACTTCTATAAAAACCACTCCCTCTCACTCAACTATGAATATACAGTGTTCTCATTAATTTTTACATTTCTTTTAGGCTGATTATGTGGTCCCTGTGGGCGATAATGATGAAAACTACATTCACCCCACAGAAAGCAGTTCACTTCCATCTGAAAAGGGTAAGAGAGAAACATCTAGCAGTTGACTGGAACATACCAGGTATTCAGTAATCAGCTCAGGTGCCTCAGAAATGACAGTGCTCAGACTACCATGCTCGGAGCCCCAGCGCATTCCTTGCCCAGGCGGAGCAGACAGCACCCATGAGAAGTGGATTTCTGGGTGGCTCAGGCTCTGCTTTCCCTCCTTCCTGTAATGGGAGAAAATGCCACCATATCAAATTATTAACGAAAAAACCTGGGCTATTCTTTTTAGCTGCCCTCACTTAGAATGGATTTCTCATAAACCCTAATACAGAAAAACAAGTTATCCCATTGTAATGCCTTAAATAACGCACCAGGAAGAATTTCTGCAGAGGCTTGAAAACTTTTGAAAGTGAATATTCTCTGCATTCTGGTTCTTTACATTTTGTGGAGCATCAGGCCCATGGGAAACATTTCATTTATAAACCCTACTTGGGCTAACAAATGCTATTACAAACAAATTATCTAGAAAAGACCAGTGCCACACAACCAGACATGGAAACGGGATATATTTAGGGGAGCTATCATCACTTTGCAGAATATGATTTCCTGTAAGTGATGCATCGTCAAGTAACACTACTTAGGGAGCATTCTCATCTCATAAAGTAGCAGTCACCACTTTTCACTCTGCCTCCATGTGGTGGCCCCCTGCTGCACTCCTTAAACATCAGCAGCAGCTTCACAGCCCACCTAAACTCCCAAGATATCATTATTACAAAACGGCACATGCACACTCCTTTTTATCCCCCACAGAATTCTATGGAGGTTGCACGTATTGCATGTGGCAGGGGAGGTAGGATTGTTAATTTGGCTCTTTTATGCTTGGTTTCATATATTCCTCTTGATAAAGTACAAAATCAGATAAAAATGAGGTATAAAAAGTAAAGCCATACTAATATGCTGAGCTATAAAAGGCTCAAGTCAACAACTTCTGACATTGCAAGTTCTATGGATAACTCACTACTATCATGGACTACTGCGGTATAGTGGATTCTGTTGAATTCATGCACCTACAATATTTAAATGGCGAGCCGGGCGTGGTGGCGCATGCCTGTAATCCCAGCACTAGGGAGACTGAGGCAGGAGGATTGTTGTGAGTTCGAGACCAGCCTGAGCTACAAAGTGAGCTTAAGGCCAGCCTGAACTGCACAGTGAGACCCTGTCTCAAAAAAGACAAAAAAAAAAAAAAAAAAAAAAAATAAAAAAAAAAAAAAAAAAAAAAAAA